>JAIUZE010019075.1:0-26319 GCA_022085475.1 Heliosperma pusillum
AGAAATGAACACAAATCGGGTCTGTTTTTAAGCGATTGCGGAATTTAAGTTGACAGACCGATAAAGTTACAAATATCTTAGATATTATGATTAGTTTAATCATATTAATTAAAAGATCTAACATGAGTGAAAAATAGGTGACATGGGGCGTGTGAAATGGGTAGGAATCGGGTCTGATTTTGAGCGATTTGCGTAATTTAAACGGACGGATCGATAAAGCTACAAATATCTTAGATATTTGTATTAATTTAATCGAAACAATTAAAATATCTCAAGTGAGTGGAAAACGATGACATGGCCGTGTGACTCATGCCAAAGTCGAGTTTCGATTTTTGTTTCGGGATTTACGATGAGTCGGGAATAGTTAAATGACGTTCAGTTAAAACCGTAAAAGTTAATCTTTAAATTCCGAATAAATTCAAAATAATTATATTAAATTATGATAAATCATAATAAATCAAAATAAAAATAAATTAAAAATAAAATTTTTTTTAAATAAAATTTCGGTCTTCAAAATTGCAAGGCGAGTCGGGAAAAGTCAACGAAAGTCAAAGTCGACTTAAAAGTCGAGAAAAGTCAAAGATGACTTAAAAGTTTAAGAAAAGTTTATGACGACTTAAAAGTTAAGAAAAGTCAATGACGACTTTAAAAAGAACAAAAAGTTCAAAGGACTTAAAAGTCAAGAAAAGTCAAAAGATGACTGAAACGGCCCTCATGAATCCTCAGAAGAAATTCCAAATACGAACGGAATTAAAATTACGACACTCGAAACAATAAATTCTATTTTAAAAAACCTTAAGTTCTACTGAAAAGTGTTAGTAAATATTTTCACTTAGAAAATTGGGTACTGTGGGTGGGTTGTTACAAATCACCCCTCCTTTTAAAAAGGTCGTCCTCGACAAATTAGGAAGAAGGAAAGTAACAACATGTAAGTCTATTGCAAAAACTGGTACAAATATATGTAAAATAAAAAACAGGGTTTATCACTGGGGCGGAAGTTCGCGTCGCGGTTAAGAACATCGACGTCCCAAGTCAAAGCTCAAAAGATACATTTTCGCATCAACAAATGAGAAAACTAGTTATCGAACGTCTCCAATAACGAGTCTCAACATTCCTTGACGGTAAAATACTTGAAATCATAAAACATTTCCAAAAACTTTTAGTTCAAAAATTTTATAGTAAAGATAATAACTCTACTATCTGCGCTCAAAATTTCTAATTAAAGCTTCTAATAATTTATCTAGAAGAGATGATACTCGATAGAATGAACGAAATATTCGAAAGAATAAATCGAATAGAAAGAAGTAAAGAAAGAAGGATATTTTGAAAGTTTCCTCAAGGATGGAAACTCAACAAGAAGACATTACACGAACGAAGAGCGATTCGAACATCGAAATCACAAATCGTGATAATAGGAGGTACGCCCAAATGATTACAAAGGACTAAAAAGGAAAAGGATTGAAAGGTAGCGGTTTGACTAAGGATCAATTTGAGGGAAGAAAGAGGAATGAACCCCAATACTATCTTCCATCTATGATAATTCAAATGTTGATCGCAATTCGACAACACTAACTGCACCAGAATCTAGTCCTCAAGAGAGTGCAATTTATCCACAACATTTTCAATCATCAGATTCCTACTAAAATATTTCATAAGCATGACTCATCGAGTAACAACTCCCAATTATTCAAATTCCATCAGAATCTTCTAAGGTCCATCGGTACGGTAAACTCCATAACTAACACCCCATGAAAGATTTATTACGAACTATAATCTTTTTAGCTTCATCAAAACTTTTATTGGAAACCACCATCAAAATATTTATAATTTGGGAAACAATGCTGCTAACAATCCCAAAGTAAAGGAGACTTACTATGAAATCCTTTGATCCAATTTATTCCAAAATTCATTATCCTAAGTTATTAACAAATAACTTTCTCACCTTCCAAAGTTAAAACACAAATCCTCAAAAGAGATTAGTCACCCAAATCTCATTTTACTTAACTTTTGCCAATCATAGGGCAATGCGACCGTAAATCAATTTATTTATCTCCTTCAAACACTCAATACATCGGTTTTTGCTTATGACAATATTCCTCAAGTTGTTCATCCTATCCTAATTTCACAAAGTAATTATTCCCGTTAGGGTCCAACATTTACAACAACTATTTTTTTTTCCAAGTAACATTTACAGAACCACTAAAATCCTTAACCACCACAACTAACCACCATCATACTTAATTCGATCCTCCAAAAGAAATGATATTACAACTTCAAGTTTTCATAGTCTAAAACCACTAGGAGAATTTCATCCTAAGTTTATCCTCAAATCCTTATAATCATCTAAACACGAAACTAGCTTAATAGGATGGCTAGGTACCATATTCGAAACTTCTTATTTACTCCTAAATAGACATATCATAAGCATGGTCTTCAAACCAATACTAAACTTCTAAGTCCAAAAGACTAAATTACTAATGAGTTAAGAAGTCCTAGCCAACTCATTCGATCTTACACCATCAAATATCATGAACTATTTACACTCAATTCATGACAAGCACCTAGCATTAAAATCATTTAAACATACCTTACCACTCTTTCCTCAAGGATACCCACTCTCACCACCATAGGGTGAAATTAAATCTATACCATTTCCTCAAATCACAAGTTCATTCTAGCTAACACTAATATTCCACAAAATTCAAAGTTCTTCCGACTAAGTATAATATACCGCATACAAATGGGTATGACATCCATACAAATGTTACAAGAGGAAGGTAAGAATACCAATGGTATAATGGAGGAACTATTAAGAGAAATTTCCAAAAGGTAAATAGGTTGGAAGAGAAAGAAGCACCTATATAGAAAGAAGAGGGCATAATATTATAAGGACGAGAGAATTCGCAGATGAAGAAAGAATTCACTTCACTTTGGCTTTATAAATCTTCAAATCTTCGGTAGAGGATACTCCTTCTAGGTAACACATATTCCACCATAAGGCGTAATATTGCTCCTAGCAATTTGGCTAGCCACCCAAGCATAGCCTTCTTGGCAATTGTCTTCTCTATGAGGAGGAACTTGGTTGGCACTAACATCCATCTCTTCTATATGAGGTCCAACCATCTTCATAAGAAACAAAACAAATTAAGTTACTCCTAACAATTAGCATAAACAAATAGACTACAACATAAATCCTAATCTACCCATCTTACCCTTCTATCTCACGGTTTATTATGTATTAAGGTCAAGTTATTTATGCAAGGGTACACAAACGTGCGTCGGGAGCAAAAATGCTCTGATACCAACTGTGACACCCTCAAATTTGCGGAAAGAAAAAAAATAATTTAAATACATAATGAAGGTGTCTGAAATAAAAAAGGTTCATAATAAAAGGAAAATAATATTATACATAAGAATTATACAAGACGGGAGACATATCTCCCGTATAAATACGGAAATAAAAGAGTGTATAATAATATACAATCTAAGAAACGAATATAGGTCCAAGGTAATACTTCGCTCGCTAGCTCGTCAATGTACCCCAAATATGCATTCACCACCTGTTCGACCGCATTAAATATAAACACGGAAGCCACAGTCAGTGGGGAGTAACTCCGAGTCCTCCAGCCACGAAATGTCAAGTTTAATAAAACATGAATAACATAAAAGCAATGTATATGGACAATACAAAACTTTAACATATATGATATGCCTTTCATGTTATGAAACAGATAACTAACAAATAACCTAGCATGTGAAAGCTATCATGTGAAACCGATAATAAACTATAACTCGAGGTAGGGAAGCTGGTATGCTAGCTCAGAGGGTCCTCTCAGAAACATGGCCATGATACACTCAAACCCTAATCAACACGGAATCATGTGAATCAGTTAACAACCGGTAATCCAAACTCGATAAATCCTAGGGGCGCTGGCATCTCAACTTCTTAGAACTCATAGAATCATACAAACATGAAGACAATACGTCTACCAAACAGGCATAAAGTTTTTAGGGCAAGTCAATAGTGGGATTTCGGTAACCTTTGAGTCTATACCACGAGGTAGGATATACTTAAATATTTAGGCTCATCGGTCACTCTAGTAACATGGCCCAAATACCAAGCACACATCTAGGCTCAGCGGTTACACTAATAACATGGCCCAGATCCAAAGCACATATCTTAGCTCAGAGGGTCCTCTCAGAAACATGTCCAAGATACGACTCAACCCTAAACCTAGACTGCGCAGACCCAGAGAAATGCGGAAAAAACCTCGCATCCAAGACCCATGATACAATCACATGAGTACACCCTAAGAAGATCCATCAAAGGGGTTGGCTAGTACTTAAAATGGCTCCATTTCCCAAAGTGGAAACAATGGCAGCCATACCCCGACTTGGATATAAACCCACCAAGCCGGGACACAGAAGCTATCAAGCCGGCGAACTATATACTCGTTAAAGACAGTACGGACCCTATCAATGTCATGGGTCCAAGCTACTCATTAGAATTAGAATGGTCAAGACGCCATATATCATCATTCTCTATGGGTACTAGTCAACCCGGACACAACCATATAATTAACAGCACGGGAGGGAAAAACTTCCTATCATGTGACTAATTGCATATAAATCACATTCAAATATCATATCACCTCATATCTACTAAGGCTCATTCATTTATTCATTAAATAAAACCTTACCTGAAGACAAATCCCCGACCCGAGTCCCGCGACGGGTCATCAGTCAAAACGGGGCTGACTAGATCTTAGTTTGACCAAACCCGTTTTGCCAAACCGGCTAGAAACAGAGTCTTAGCCATCGAGGCTTGAACATAAGAATATCACATTCATTTTCATATAATTTCCTTCTATTTTCTAACGTTGATCTTTAAAATCATACGCAACCCCCCCGCTTGTGACTTAAAGGTATCCAAATGAACTAAACGATCTATCTTATAATTTTCTAAACATGTGAGAAAATAATATTAATGGATGGAAAAACCTTTTTAAATTAATATTTTTACTTATGAATATTCCCACTTGCTAAATATTACAAAACACGATAAAATGACAATAACTCAAAAACCGTCACCAGTCCCAAAGTGGGACCCACGGGCTGACTTTTGGGCCGAACCCAACATGGGCCTGAATGGGCCCACGGACCTGTTTGGGCTGTTTTGGTTTACTTTACTAAAACCGTTTCTAATTATTTCCCGCATGCTTAACATAATTAAAACCCGTCAAAACAATAACCAAACAATCACACATCGACACAAACACCAAAGACCAACACCGGACCAAATCCAGACCGGGCTGGACCGGCCTGAACCGGTCTGACCAGGCCTGAACCGGCCGGTCTGGTTCGGTTTCCAGCCCCATTTCCGGCCACCCTCCACGGTCCAACACCACCACCCCTCCAAATAAATTCTAACATGATTTTTTATTAACAACATCCATTTTTAAACATCCAATTCAACCATCATTCACATAAAAATCATGGTTATAAATAAACCATCATAATATGACAAGAACAACCAACATGACAAAATTCATACAACATAGAAAAATAACAACCAATCATGTTACTCATTAAAAATCATAAGTAACAATAATATGAAGTAAAACAAAAGAAACTAAGGTATGTAACATTTATTCGTCGAGTAACTCGGAATTGTTACCTTAGCTAGCAAAATCAAGTAGCACCAAAATAATAAGAACTAAGAAAATAAGAAACCCGTCTTCTAGTCTTCTCCTAAGATATACGAGTCACCAAACTCGTCTTCAAAATTTTCCCTTATAAGAAATGACAAGAATAACTTTATTAGAATTAAAACTTGATTTTCCATAATTAAAGTGTTGAAAACGATTTTGTCGGAATTGGAAATAAAACGTACTTGAAGATGGGAGCGAAGAGGAGAGTCTAGAAATATAAATTAGGATGGATTTAATTAAGAAACGAAGATTTTATGAAGGTTTTGCTCAAACGATATGAAAGAACGGATGAAGACCGAAGGACGAATTGAAGAACGATGAAGAACGATTCATTTGATATTAATTGATTGATTGTAAAATGAAATGTTGTTGGTGAGTTATGTTGGGTGAGGGAGCCGTGTATATATAGAAGGAATATGGAGTCGGATTTTGAAATTGTTGTTACGTAATTAACTCGCGTTAAATAATTATATTACGGTAATTGATTAAATATTACGTTAATTAAATTAAATATCTAGATATTATGTTATATTAATGAAAAGAAATGAAAATATCAAGGGATAAGAGAGGACAAAGGAGACGTGAGAAATGAAGACAAATCGGGTCTGTTTTTTAAGCGATTGCGGAATTTAAGTTGACAGACCGATAAAGTTCCAAATATCTTAGATATTATTATTAGTTTAATCATATTAATTAAAAGATCTAACATGAGTGGAAAATAGGTGACATGGGGCGTGTGAAATGGGTAGGAATCGGGTCTGATTTTTGAGCGATTTGCGTAATTAAACGGACGGATCGATAAAGCTACAAATATCTTAGATATTTGTATTAGTTTAATCGAAACAATTAAAATATCTCAAGTGAGTGGAAAACGATGACATGGCCGTGTGACTCATGCCAAAGTCGAGTTTCGATTTTTGTTTCGGGATTTACGATGAGTCGGGAATAGTTAAATGACGTTCAGTTAAAACCGTAAAAGTTAATCTTTAAATTCCGAATAAATTCAAAATAATTATATTAAATTATGATAAATCATAATAAATCAAAATAAAAATAAATTAAAAATATAATTTTTTTTAAATAAAATTTTGGTCTTCAAAATTGCAAGGCGAGTCGGGAAAAGTCAACGAAAGTCAAAGTCGACTTAAAAGTCGAGAAAAGTCAAAGATGACTTAAAAGTTTAAGAAAAGTTTATGACGACTTAAAAGTTAAGAAAAGTCAATGACGACTTTAAAAAGTCAAGAAAAAGTCAAAGACGACTTAAAAGTCAAGAAAAGTCAAAGATGACTGAAAACGGCTTTTCATGAAATCTCTCAGAAATTCCAAATACGAACGCGGAATTTCAAAATACGACTCGAAACAATAAATTCTATTTTAAAAACTTAAGTTCTACTGAAAAGTGTTAGTAAATATTTTCACTAGAAAAATTGGGTACTTTTCGGGTTGTTACAACTTCGTTTACAACATTTGACTTAGGCTAAGACTTTATTCATCTTTGATAATCCTTGCACCATCCTTGAGAAATAATTGAGAGTTTCAAATGCTATAAATCATAACTAAGAAGCAAACCATTAAATAACAATGAAATTTGGCATCATCAGCCAAGTGTGGTTCTAACAAATTCCCCTTTTGATGATGACAAGTTTTAATAATGTATGAAGTTCCCCCTTAGCCCATGATTAGTCAGTCTTTAAGCATTCAACATAAGACATAATAAAACATGATCAAGGTATGAAAGGGTCAATCAACATTAGCCTAAGTAAAATATTTAATCATGATGCAAAACATGTTACGGTGAACGCTAGCCTAAGAGTTAAAGGATCACACGCACACTTACACAGTTATAATACTTCCCCCTCTTGACATCATCAAAAGAAGAACAAACACAATTGAAGCACATAGTTGACATAGTTTAACAACAAACAAAGTATATGTTTCATGGACAAAAATAAGTATGGTTTGTAACAACCCTCGCGAATGCGGAAATAAAACATAACAAGCATGTGATTTATATAGCGGAAGATACGGTATTTTTAAAACCTTTTTACAGGCAATTAGAAAAGTACGAGGAATGTCAATAATTACAAACCAAAGTATAGTATGCTACAAGAGACGTAGTCTCTCAAAATGTATCAAATATCAAAGTTATTAGCAAACTAGCTAAACAACGTCTAGAGGTGATTCTTCCAGGCCAACGCCCGCTAGCTCACACCCGAACCCAAAATACCACAAGCAAAAAGCCATCAAATTAAGCAACCTGTTCATGTAAACAAAAATTATAGGATCTTGATTAAAGCGATAATTAATGAGAGGTACTTACGTGATGTAGCCATTAGATCTGATAATAAAATCACTTGAGAAAGATAAACGATGAACCCTTATTGTTTTGCCTTCTCATGCCTTCCTTATTCTCTAATTCACTTTCTTTATGTGTGTTTTCTTAATATTAATGAATTAGGTTAAAGCACAAACATGTGTTGCTTATATAGAGAGGTGGCAGGAGGGGCTTAGTAAGATAAGTGGGCCTGATATGTTAATGGCCTGTAAACATTAACCGTAATCCACTTAATCTATTACTCCTACTAAAAACCCGGAACATTATATTTAACCGTTATTAATCAAGGTGACTGACATCGGTAATTAGGTCCACATAACAGAGAATTAAATAATAATTCTTACATTCTCCCACTTGGACCATATTACTAATTAAAACATAATGTCACACTTAAGTATAACATAAGACGCGTAGACGGTTAAATGAACACATAATGGGTTTATCTTAATTACCCTGATCATCCCTGAACAACTGGTTGAGTCATGGCGGAGACACTACTATAAAAGAGAAGTGGTCCTTCCATGTACTACGGACCAATCACTTAGAATAATCAGTCTGTACAAGGAGCAAACATAATCCCCAAATAATGTCCTTGAGGAAAAGGACCGATTCTGTTAATCGTGCAACAACAATGTATACAATAACAATAATACGATACAGAAAATTGTTCGGAAATCATCATCACAATAAAACATAAGTCGATTAATCAAAACATAAGTGTCATCATTACAAAGCACTAGTATGATCCAATCATAAGCGAAAAGCCTTAATGATTATCCTCCAGACCCATATCAATAGCATGCTTCAAAAATGTCTTTGGAGGTAATCCCTTAGTTAAAGGATCTGCTATATTAGCACTAGTCATAATGTGCTCAATTGACACAGTGTTTTTCCGAACTTCCTCCTTAACTGACAAGTATTTCATTTCCATGTGCTTTATTCCTCTAGAATACTTGTCATTCTTCGAAAAGAAGACAGCTGCGGTATTATCACAATAAATTCTCAATGGCCTTGCAACAGAATTCATAATGCTAAGCCGTGAAAGAAAATTCCGCAACCATAAAGCTTGTTTAGTAGCCTCAAAGCACGCTACAAATTCAGCTTCCATAGTGGATGAGGCAATAATTGTTTGTTTAGCACTTTTCCAGGAGATTGCTCCCACAACTAAAACAAATACATAACCAAAGGTGCTTTTCCTTGAGTCCACGCATCCTCCAAAATCTGAGTCAGCATATCCAATAACCTCAAGCTGATCAGTATGTCTATAAGTGAGCATTTTGTCCCTTGTTCCCTTCAAGTACCTTAAAACCTTCTTAGCCGCACTCCAATGACCCATTCCAGGATTGGACTGATATCGACCCAACATACCTAATCGACCCAACATACCTAGTGCAAAACTTATGTCCGGTCTTGTACATACCTGCGCATACATTAAGCTTCCAACCAGAGATGCATAAGGAAAGTTTTTCATGGTATTTCGTTCTAGCTCAGTCTTAGGACACATACTTAAGCTGAACTTATCCTCTTTCTGAATAGGAACATCATTGGGATTACATTTTACCATGTTAAATCTTTCTAAAACTTTACTGATATAGGCTTTCTGAGACAACCCAAATGTCCTTTGTGATCTGTCTCGAGATATTTCCACCCCGATCAGATAGGACGCCTCTCCCATATCTTTCATCTCAAAGTTGCTTGATAGGAAATCTTTAGTTTGACGTAATATTTACAAATCACTGCTTGCTATAAGTATGTCATCGACATATAAGACCAAAAATGCAAACTTACTCCCACTGATCTTCAGGTATATACACTGATCAACAATGTTTTCTTGAAACCCAAAGGAGGTAATGGTATTATGGAACTTAATATACCATTGTCGAGAAGCTTGCTTAATTCCATAAATGGACTTCTTTAATATACAGACTTTGTCCTCTTTGCCATCAATAATGAAGCCTTCAGGCTGAGCCATGCAGACTTCTTCTTCCAAACTCCCATTTAAGAATGCCGTTTTCACATCCATTTGATGTAGCTCTAAGTCAAAATGAGCTACAAAAGCTAAAATGATTCGTAACGAATCCTTCTTAGAAACTGGAGAGAAGGTTTCATTATAATCAATGCCTTCTTTCTGATTAAAGCCTTTAGCTACCAGTCTGGCTTTATGTCGTTCAATATTACCCAAGGAGTCGCGCTTGGTCTTAAAGACCCACTTGCAGCCGACAGCCTTATGACCTACTGGTAAATTGACCAACTCCAGACCTCATTCTTAGCCATAGACTCCATCTCTTCTTTCATGGCATTAATCCATTTATCGGAATCATCACAATTCATAGCTTGTGAAAACGTAACCGGATCATTATCAATACTAATGTCAAATTCACATTGTTGTAGATATACATAGTCATTTGAAGTAGTTGGCTTTCTAGGTCTTGTGGACCTTCTTAATACTATTTCAGGGGATGTATCAACAACTTCAGTGGCAATGTTATCATTCGGGGGTGGAGGGTCATCAACGTTAGGTTCCACAGTATTGACTGGGTCAACATTATCATTATGTGGAACTTCATCAATTTAAATTGGGGGCAAAGAAGCTGGAATTGCCACCCTAACTTCATTGACTATGACATCCCTTACCTGATCACTCCCACTAACTTCGCCATTCTCAAGGAATTTGGCATTTCCGGTTTCCACAATTCTTGTTTTGTGTGTAGGACAGTAAAACCTATACCCTTTAGACTTTTCTGGATAGCCGATAAAGAACCCACTAATGGTTCTTTGATCGCGTTTCCTTTCATGTGGATTATAAATGCGTGCCTCTGCTGGGCATCCCCATACATGCAAATGTTGAAGACTCGGTTTCCACCCTTTCCACAGTTCAAATGGTGTCTTTGAAACTGCCTTAGTGGGGACCCGGTTTCCAACATACACAGCAGCATAAGGGCATGCATCCACAACTTCATGGGTAAGTTGGTATTACTCATCATTGTCCTCACAGCCTCTAATAGGGTTCGATTACGCCTCTCAGCTACACCATTCATCCATGGAGAACCAAGATTTGTGTACTGAGGGACAATACCCAAACTTTCAAGGAGTTTTGCAAAGGGACCAGGATGTTGTCCTGATTCATCATATTTGCCATAATATTCACCACCTCTATCTGACCTTATGATTTTCACTTTCTTTCCCAATTGCCTTTCCACCTCCTTAATGTAAACCTCTAAAGCGTTTACTGATTGAGATTTTTCATGCAAAAGGTAAAGATAACAATAACGTGAATAATCATCGATAAAGGTGATGAAATATTTCTCTCCGCTCATGGAGGGAACATCAAATGGATCACAAATGTCTGTATGTATAATTTCTAATAGAGCAGTGCTTCTTGTGGACCCTTTCTTGGTGTGTTTGGTTTGCTTACCTTTAATGCATTCCACACACGTCCCAAAATCCGTAAAATCAAGAGAAGGTAACATATTGTTTTTAACCAATATGTTCATTATTTCTCTTGAAATATGGGCCAAACGTTTATTCCACAAGAAGGAGGAACTTTCATTAGACCTTCCACGTTTCAAACCAACATTATTATGCAGAGAAACATTATGAGAAACACAAAGAGATTCTGAAAACAATTTATCTAAATAAATTCGATACAATCCGTTTTCTAAAATCCCATAACCAACAAAAATATTGTCTCGATACATACTGAAACAACCTTGTCCAAAACATAATCTAAAACCATTATTATCTAACTTAGAAACTGAAATTAAATTGCGTTCGAAGGAAGGAACATAAAGTGTAACCTCCAAAATCAACTTAAATCAAGTGCTTAATTCCAAGCTAAATCTTCCAATGGCTTCTACTGAGGCTTTTTCTTTATTCCCCATGTATAAGGAGGCCTCATTTGGATTTATGGTTCTTATCGTAAGGAATCCCTGCAAGGAATTCGAAATATGTACATTAGAGCATGTATCTAGCCACCATGTATTAGAAGGGACTTTAAAATAATTTGATTCGAAACATACTAAAGCCAAAGGCTTACCCTTCTTTTCGAACCAATTCTTACGCTTTATGCAGTCTTGCTGAAAGTGCCCAGGTTTCTTACAGAAAAAGCAACTTTCCTGCTTCTTAATTTCCTTCTTTATGCCAGATGCAGACGGTTTATCAGAAGGGCTTGACTTAATGCCCTTTCTGTTTCTAAACTTACCTTTAGATTTCCCGCTTACATGATGCACATGATGTGCCTGGGGTAAACCACATTCTTACTTGAGGCATCAGCCTCATCTTTCTGTTTGATTCTTGCTGCTTCCTGAACCAGTTTATTGGTCAATTCATTAACACTCCAAATTTCTTTAACGGTGTTGTAATGAAGATGAAAAGCATCAAACTTATCAGGCAGAGAGTTGATTATAAACTGGGCGAGGAACGGATCCTCAACTTTCATGCCCAGTTATCCCAACTTAGCTGCCAGATTCGTCATGTGCAACACATGTTGCTGCATGGTGGTGACATTCTCATTATACTTAGCAGTGGTAAGTTCAGACATAAGCCTTCCAGCTACCGCTTTATCGGTAGTCTGAAAGCGTTCCTTAATGATTTTCATGTACTTACTGGCTGTAGTACAGCCTGTCTCCGAAATGGAGGACTTAATGTTTGGTTCAGTAGTAAGTCGTAAGAACTTTAAGCAAAGACTGTCACATTTCTTCCACCAGTTATACTCATCAAGTACTTCTTTACTCGCATCAGAAGCTGGTTCAGCAGAAGCTGTTTCATTAAGCACCTGATCAAGTTCAAGAATACCTAAATAGAACTCGAGATGCTCCTTCCATTCTGAGTAATTAGTACCATCAAGTTGTGGCACTGCTTGGACACAGTTATTGAGAGAGCTTTGCAACGGTACTGCATTATGAACAATGCTCAGAACATTAGGCTTTGAGTTTATCACACAATGGCAATTATGACTAAGACTTGAAACTTAAATGAGTAACTCATAAACATTCATTAAGCAAGTGCAGTATCTGTGGACAACCTACGCATGCTTAATTACATAATCAAGTATACTCTCTTTAATGAGTGTTTCACTTTAATGTCAGGTTACCTGTGGGTAAAACCTTAATACAAGTTATTTCACCCCATTAGATGCTTAGTCGGATATTCACTGCATAATTTGAGTCCACTGTGGTGAACATCAACATAATGTGAATGCCCAATTTAATTACATTATGAGATCTGATCGCGTACGAGATGAAATCACTGTGGTGAATTTCAACTCGTCATAATGCGAAGGTCTCCTTTAATCGATACATAAGATATAATTAATCTATAATAAGAATGTATGCTTACATAAAATATGATAATTTAAATTAATTCTATAAGCATAATAACATAATATTATACGAGCATACAATGAAAAACAAACATTAAGTATCGAACCAACACGGGCAGACCTCGATCGAGTAAGACATCAGCTCGATCGAGTAACATCGAAGACAAAAGGTCTCGATCGAGTGGAGCATTAGCTCGATCGAGCAACATCATGTTTAAACCATCTCGATCGAGTGAAGCATTAGCTCGATCGAGTGTGGTATAGGTCACACGACATTCATATGCAAACAATAATCATAATAAACCATACAAATCGAATTAGGCCAGCGCAAATAATCATCATAAATCATATAATAATCATCATAAATCATATAAAACGAAATAATTCGATTAGGGCAGCGGAAACGATCATGATATAAGGATACGCTAACAATCATAAGGGTATACAATCAATTATAAATGAATATTATAACATCATGATTAAAGCATTAAATTCATTCATAAAATCATAATCAAAACATTAATCAGAATTATAACTGTAATCACAATCCTGCTCTGATACCACATGTAAACATAAATTATAGGATCTTGATTAAAGCGACAATTACTGAGAGGTACTTATGTGATGTAGCCATTAGATCTGATAATAAAATCACTTGAGAAAGATAAAAGATGAACCCTTATTGTTTTGCCTTCTCCTGCCTTCCTTATTCTCTAATTCACTTTCTTTATGTGTGTTTTCTTAATATTAATGAATTAGGTTAAAGCACAAACAGGTGTTGCTTATATAGAGAGGTGGCAGGAGGGGCTTAGTAAGATAAGTGGGCCTGATATGTTAATGGCCTGTAAACATTAACCGTAATCCACTTAATCTATTAATCCTTCTAAAAACCCGGAACATTATATTTAACCGTTATTAATCAAGGTGACTGACATTGGTAATTAGGTCCACATAACAGAGAATTAAATAATAATTCTTATAGTTCATCCATGAAAAACATGAGCGCCACAGTCAGTGGGGAGTAACTCCGGGTTCTCCCAGCTATATCACAATAAACGTACATAAACGGAAATACAAAAGTAGAAGCATGCATGTATAAATATACATGTGAATTAAGAGAAGGATAATTAGGCAATTCAATATATAAAGATAAGGGCATATGAAGTACAAATCCGTAACCATCATATTATAGAAAGACTAGGGGATGACACTCTTAGGCAACCATACACTCTCACTAGGGCTTGCATCTCACCGTTAGCGGCATAAGTTTTATAAGATTGAGACTCGACAAACAAATCATGCCAAGTCATCCAACGATCACAAGTAATCGATCATATAATCATCCATTCAAACGTACAATACGTTGACGACATATCTCACGGTAAATGACACGCACTAGCACCGTGTACATGCAAGAATGATTAAAAGGCATCCACGGGATAAAACGTTGCCCTGAACGCATACACGATACAATTCATTTCGTATATGTAGACTAATTTCCTCCCGGTAGGACGACGATCATAATACGGTCCTAGTCTAAACCTGGCCAGACTCTCGGAATAAATGTTTTCCGATTCGACATGCGATGACATTTCGCATCCAAGACTAGGTCAATCATAGACGCTGAGTACCCCAAATTCGGTAAACCTTCACGAAAGAGGCGGAAAAGAGCACAAGCCTCATAACAAGCGATACGCTACATGCAATGACACCACCTCGCAAGTATACATTATTTGACGGCCGGGTCGATCAACGCAAAGCGTTCGCCTCCCAACAACGTCGTCATATGCCCACTAACACATGCAATTAAGCAGTAAGGATACACTCCCCGTTCCGCCATTCCAGCCTTACGAACGAAGAGGTAGTCAAGGTAATGAGAGTACAAAGCACATAGAAAATTAGTGCTCAAACCGTAACATGTGTAAAAACCGACTCAAAGTGGGACATACCAAAACCGTCACAAAACATGCGATACAAGCGAATGGAATATCATATATTCAAAACATTAATATTCAAAGTCATTACGTAAATTTATACGATAAACGAAACATCGAAAATATTATAAATGAAAACATAAGAAAGAACTTGCAAAGGAGAGTCAGCGTGTGCCAGCCGGTCAAGGGGACCGGCTGCCGGCTACCCGGCTGGCACCCAAAGTAACAATTGAAAACAAATGAAAATACAGAGTGTCCCACCTGGTCAAAGGGACCGGCTGCCGGCTACCCGGCTGGGACCAATATCATATGAGAAAATGTAGGAAAAACACAGGGGTGTCTCAGCCGGTCTGCTGACCGGCTTCCGGTCGGCCGGCTGAGACATATTTCATGCACAAAGTATTACGTAACATAAATAATATACAGCCACTCCCCAGCCGGTCAGCTGACCGGCTGCCGGTCGGCTGGCTGGGGTCTATTATGCACGAAAACAACACTTTCAACACTTATGAATATTAACCAACTTCAATTATCATTATCAATCATCAATTCTCAATATCAAATATCAACTAACAACAACTAATATCAACAACACAATTCCTAAGATTTCTAATCATATTCTAAATACGATCACTATCATAGAAAACACATAAAACACGTAAATGATATCGAGTAACCATTCACCGTTACCTTTTTGCGTCTTCAATCCGCGTCGATGTCCTCTTCTATCAAGAAGTAGTCTTTGTCGGGGTCTTGGAGGTCACCACCTACAATTAGATAATAAAAGATGAATATAATTCACCTTTGAGAAAGATGGATAAATTGAAAAGCGAGAAAGACGGTAATTTTATTACCAATTAAGATAGAGGACGATGAGAGGGAAAGAATAAGACGAACTTGAGTGAATTTGAGCGAGAAATGAAGGCGTAGCGACGATATTAAAACTTGAGCAAATATGGAGGTTAGGGTTTTGGTAGTTACTTGGTGAGGAAGAAGAAAAGTTGAATGAGGTTGAGTTAGGGTTTAAGGGAGTATATGAGGGAGTAAGTGGAAAAAGTCATGGAAAAAGCCCATAACGTCTTAAGACGTAACTTACTCGAAATCTCGCGTAAAGTCCAAAAACGAACTCGGAAATTCTAAATTAGACACGGGAAATTTAATTCTAAACTAAAACTAAATTTCGCTGAAAAGTATCCGTATAATATTTTTACTATAAAAATAGGGTACATTTGCGGGTGTTACAATCACCACACCTTTTAAAACGTTTCGCCCTCGAAACTTGAGCGAAAGAAAGATATCTTAATCGAATAGGCTTGGATATTTAATACGCATAGAAGCTTCCGTTTCCCAAGTCTCTTCTTCAACATTGGCACATCTCCATAAGATTTTCACTAAAGGAACCACTTTACTTCTCAACTTCTTATCCTTGCGATCTAGGATGCGGATCGGCTTCTCTTCAAAGGACAAATTCGGTTCTAGCTCGGGCATTTCAGCTTGAAAGACATGCCTTGGATCACTAACATACTTTCTCAATTGAGAAACATGGAATACATCATGAACCTTAGCCAAATTAGGGGGTAAGTCCAACTTGTAAGCGACGGCACCAATCCTTTTTACAATATCAAAGGGTCCAATGTATTTCGGGCTCAATTTACCCTTAACACCAAACCTTTTAACACCCTTCATCGGGGATACCTTCAAGAATACTTTATCACCAACTTCAAATTCTAACGGTCTTCTTCGGATATCGACATAAGACTTTTGTCGGTCTTGAGCGTCTTTCATTCTATCACGAATGACCTTCACATGATCAATGGTTTCAACAAGAACATCGGGACCTAAGTCACGAACATCACTCACTTGATTCCAACATATAGGACTTCGACATTTTCTTCCATAAAGAGCTTCATAAGGAGCCATCTTGATTGAGGCATGATAACTATTGTTGTAAGAAAACTCCACCAACGGTAGACTCTTTTCCCAACTAGATTGGAAGTCGAGTGCACAAACCCTAAGCAAGTCTTCTAAAGTCTGAATAGTCCTCTCGGTCTGACCATCAGTAGCGGCATGAAATGCGGTACTCATCAACAATTTACTACCCATGGCTTCTTGTAAGGCCTTCCAAAATCTCGAATAAAACCTCGGATCTCGGTCGGATATAATCTCCTTGGGAACACCATGGTTTCTAAAAATCTCATCAACATAGGCTTTCGCTAGTCGATCTAAACTCTAAGTCTCTTTGATCGGGATAAATCTAGCACACTTGGTCAAACGATCAACGATAACCCAAACGGCATCTTTACTTCCAACGGTCCTTGGCAAAGCCATGACAAAATCCATAGAAATAGATTCCCACTTCCATAGTGGAATATCCAAAGGTTGTAGCAATCCACCGGGCCTCTTGTGTTCGATTTTCACTTGTTGGCAAGTAAGACATCTTCCAACATAAGACACAACATCGCCTTTCAAATTCGGCCACCAAAATTGTAGCTTCAAATCTTTATACATCTTATCACCTCCGGGGTGAATAGAAAAAGGGGAAAGGTGAGCTTCATCAAGAACTCGCTTTCTCAAATCAAGAGCATTAGGAACAAACAAACGGCCATGGAATCGAAGGACACCTTTATCATCAAACTTTAAATCTTTAGCTTTTCCTTCTAGAAGTTTGGCCTGAATAGACTTGTAGGTAAGATCATCAACTTGGTTTTCGCGGATCTCACGGAGGAAAACGGGTTCGGCAGTCATAGCACCCACATAATCAAATCCACGTTCCACGAATTCCAAATTCAACTTCCGAAACTCAATAGAAAGATCAACCGGTAATACCGACATAACATTCAAGGAATGAGAAGATTTCCTACTAAGAGCATCGGCAACAACATTAGCTTTCCCTTCATGGTAAAGCAACTCAAAATCATAATCATTCACCAATTCCAACCATCCTCTTTGTCTCATATTCAACTCTTTTGAGTAAATATGTACTTCCAACTTTTGTGATCGGTGAATATACGACAATGAACACCAATAAGACAGTGTCTCCACACTTTCAAAGCATGAACAACGGCGGCCAATTCCAAATCATGAGTAGGATAGTTCACTTCATGAACTCTCAAGTGTCTCGAAGCATACGCCACCACTTTCCTACTTTGCATAAGTACACAACCCAAACCCATATTGGAAGCATCACAATAGACATCAAAGTCTACTCCATCTTCAGGTAAAGTCAACACCGGAGCGGTAGTCAACCTTTTCTTTAACTCCTGAAAAGCGGCTTCACAAGCTTCATTCCATAGGAACTTTGTTTCCTTCTTCAACAATTGGGTCATTGGTCTAGCAAGCTTGGAGAAATCCTTGACAAATCTACGGTAATAACCAGCTAAACCAAGAAAACTTCGGACTTCTCTTACATCTGTCGGACTCTTCCTATCAACAACTGCCTTAATTTTAGAAGGATCCACCATTACACCTTCTTTATAAATTACATGCCCAAGAAAGGACACCTTAGGTAACCAAAATTCACACTTGGAGAATTTGGCAAACCACTTCTGACGACGAAGAACACCTAAAATAGTCCTTAGATGAATAGCATGCTCTTCTTCGGTCTTGGAGAAAATAAGGATGTCGTCAATGAACACCACCACACACTTATCAAGGTACTCACTAAAAGTGCGGTTCATTTGGTCCATGAAAATAGCGGGAGCATTTGTCAATCCAAATGGCATCACCTTGAACTCAAAGTTACCATACCTTGTACTAAAAGCGGTCTTCAGTATATCGGCATCACGAACAGGAATTTGGTGATAACCGGATCTCAAATCGATCTTGGAAAAAGTAGAAGCACCCTTTAGTTGATCAAACAAATCTTCAATCCTCGGCAAAGGATACCTATTCTTGATTGTAATTCGGTTCAGCTCACGGTAATCAATACAAAGCCTCATAGAACCATCTTTCTTCTTCACAAAAAGAACGGGAGCACCCCAAGACGAGGCACTTGGTCGAATGAAACCCTTCCCAATCATATCATCAAGCTGCTTCCTTAACTCTTTCAACTCGGTTGGAGCCATACGGTAGGGAGCTTTGGCTATGGGTCCGGAACCAGGTACAAGATCAATAAAAAACTCAACATCACGCTCGGGAGGAATCCCGGGCAAGTCTTCAGGGAATACATCAACAAATTCACGTACTATAGGCACATCTTCAATATTCGGTAAGGAGGTAGTTGTAGAAGTCACAATACACAAGTATGCTTGGTGACCCTTTCTTACCATACTCACCAATTTCATTGCGGAAATCAAAGACACACCCATTCGGGGATGAGATCCCTTATAGGTTATTCTAACTCCTAAAGGACTCTTTAAATAGATCTTTTGATCTCGACACTCGAACCTAGCATGGTATAACGCTAACCAATCAATACCTAGAATTACATCGAATTCTCCTAGAGGAAACTTAAGGAGATTTGAGGGAAATATAGTACCCGAAATAGAGATTGGGACATTTGGATAAAGAGTAGAATAAGAGATAATTTCTCCGGATGGTAAGGATATGGGAGTATCCTCACTAAATGTAGGCTCGATTGATAATTTATTAGCATAAGTCGAAGACACGAAGGACATAGAAGCACCGGTATCAAATAGAATAAGACACGGTTGCTCTAAGATTGAGAACATACCCGTAATTATCTCCGGATGAGCGTCGGCTTCGGCTCGGCTCAGAACGAAGATAGAACCCTTAGGTTTGGCAATAGGACGGGGCAACTTACGATCGGGGCAATCCTCATAACGGTGACCACTCTTTTGGCAAACGAAGCAAATATAAGGTCGGTTGGAACAAGTCACACCGGGGTGGTGTGGTTGTCTACAACGGTTACATAAGCGATCTTGAGCTTGAGGTTGAGCATATGGCCTATGAGCCACGTTAGAAGTAGCTCGGGGAATGAAAGGAGCGGGAGCTCTTGCATTTGCATTTGAAGGAGGATTGAATCTCCTCTTGTTAGCATAAGATTTGGAGGACGACGAAGTAAATGGCCTCTTCCCATAGTAAATGGCCTCTTCTTTGAGATGTTAATTGCACTAGTATTATCACAAAATATAGGAGTTGTGTCAAAAATAATATCGTAGTCATGCAATTGATGTCGTACCCAAAGAATTTGCGTGCAACAGAGCGCTGCACTGATGTATTCAGTTTCAGCCGTGGATAAAGCAACGGTATTTTGCTTATTGGAGGCCATGAGATGAGGCAAGGACCTAAGAAAGTGGCAATACCCGAAGTGCTCTTCCTATCCACCACACTGACGCCCCTAGGAATGGGGTTCTTTTCTTATCTACCTTACTATTCTTATATTCAAGTGGGAGGTGAGTCCAAGCCCACGAGACGTTATTCCGGAATAATTTCAGATTTTTGCCCTAGGTTCAGAGCACTTTTCGGAGTCTAAGAATTCTCTTTTTTGTACGGCTGGTACCATTTCGATATGGTTTGATTTTTTCGATCTTCGGCGCCATTGCTGGAGTGATGGGCACATGCTTTTCAGTACTGATTAGTATGGAATTAGCACGCCCCGGCGAGCCCCCGGTGCCCGCTGCTCTTGATTTCGGGGCGACTCGGACACTTCACTGGAAGTGTGTTGAATCAAGAACAGATAGTAATAATGTCGTAGTCCGCATCGGAAAAACCTACAGGATCAAGATCATACTAAGATGGATACCAAAGACATAGGTTTTGTGTTCCAACCAAGTACCTAAAAATCCTTTTCACGTCTTTGAAATGTGATTTCTTAGGACTTGATTGGAAGCGGGCACACAAGCATACACTAAGTTGTATGTCGGGTCAACTAGCGGTTAAATAAAGTAATGAACCAATCATACCTCTATACACGGTTTCACTAACACTCTTACCATTTTCGTCTTTGTCGAGTTTGATGTTAGAAACCATAGGTGTAGCATAAGGTTTAGCATTAGTCAACCCAAACTTACTTAGAATTTCTTTCAAATACTTTTGTTGATGGATCATTATTCCCTTTTTCCTTTGCTTGATTTGAAGACCAAGGAAAAATCTAAGTTCTCCCATCATGCTCATTTCAAACTCAGATTTCATTAGATCTGAAAAGTATTTATAAAGAACGTCATTTGTTGCACCAAAAATAATGGCATCGACATATACTTGAACAAGCAACAGTTCATCACACTTTGACATAATAAACAATGTTTTATCAACCAAACCACGTAAGAAACCATTTTTCAATAGAAACTTTGAAAGCTTATCATACCAAGCTCTAGGAGCCTGTTTCAAACCATAAAGTGCTTTGTCAAAATTGAAAACGTGGTTAGGAGATTCATTGTCTAAAAAACCCGGTGGTTGTTCGACAAAAATATCTTTCTCAAGATAACCATTTAGGAAAGCGATTTAAACATCCATTTGAAACTAATTATGCCAACATGAGATGCAAAAGCTATAAGCATGCGTATGGCTTCAAGCCTAGCTACCGGTGCATAGGTTTCATCATAATCAATTCCTTCTTGTTGGTTAAAACCTTGCACCACTAGTCTAGCTTTATTCCTTACGATTTCTCCGGAATCATAAAGCTTATTGCGAAAGACCCATCTCGTACCAATTACAGTACGATGAGAGGGCATAGCGACAAGGTGCCATACCTTATTTCTTTTGAATTGGTTTACTTTCTCTTGCATTGTTGTCACCCAGTATGTATTAGTGAGAGCTACGGTGACATTGTCAGGTTCAATTTGAGAGAGGAATGCATTGAAGGCACAAAAGTTTTGGAGCGAGCATCTGGTTTTCATTCCAGAGTTTAGATCACTTGGGAGATTTGAGAGAGGGTGGGAACTTTGGTGTTTCCATTTTTTTAGAACAAGAGTGTTTGAGGCTTTGTTTGGTTCTGATGTCACAGTAGGCGTTACTGTTGCATCAGGGTTGTTTTGTGAGGGTGGATGTGGATCACTTTCTGTTTAAGTGGGCTGCTCATTTGCATCCTCATTCCCCCTAGATGAGCTAGCATCATTTTGAGACGAGGGAAGATTAGTTCCCCTGAAATTTGGCCAACTTCATCATGCAAAAGTGGCTCTGATTGTTGCACAGCGTCATCAACTACTTGATCCATATTATGACGTATCATCCCACAGTTTTGAAATCATCATCCTCCTCTTCTTCATCAACCTGTTCATTTGAGACAAAGAGACTAGATTCGTCAAATATTACATGAACGCTTTCTTCCATTTTCATAGTTCTCTTATTGTAAACTTTATAAGCTTTACTATGGTCCGAGTAGCCAACAAAAACTCCCTCATCACTACGAGCATCGAATTTTCCAAGGTTATCTTTACCATTATTGTGAACAAAGCATTTACTACCAAAGCATTTTAAATGTGAGATGTTAGGTTTTCTACCTCGTAGTAATTCATAAGGGGTTTTGTTAATGATTTTTCTAATCATGACTCGATTATAGATGTAACAAGAAGTGTTAACAACTTCGGACCAAATATTCCTTGGCACTTTAGAACTAATAAGCATGGTCTTAGCCATATTTTCAAGTGTTCGGTTCATTCGTCCCACAACCCCATTTTGTTGGAGAGTTTTAGTGGCCGAAAAGTTATGACTAACACCATGCTCATCACAATAATCCTCAAATGATGAATTTTCAAATTCGGTTTCATGGTCGGATCTCAAGGAGACAAGTTTCAAACAAAATTTATTTTGGACCTTTTTCACCCAAGTTAAAAATTCATCAAATACTTGATCTTTAGAACTTAAGAAAAGTAGCCAAACATATCTTGAAAAATCATTATCCACTATGACACATATATAGAGACTTCCACCTCTACTTATAATGCGCATAGGTCCACATAAATCAATGTGAATAAGCTCAAGAGGACGATAAGTGGTAACAAACTTTTTGGATTTAAAGGAGCATTTAACTTGTTTTCCCTTAACGCAATCATCACATAGTGATTTAAAATCAAATTTTATGTTAGGAATGCCATCTACTAGATCAAGTTTCTTGAGAGTGTTTAGTGTTCTAGCATTAACATGGCCTAATAGTTTAAGCCAAAGCCAAGGGCCATTCTTTTGGACACTCATGCATGATAGGGTTTGACCGGACAATGAACATAGATTAGTCATGTAAACATCTTTAACACGTTTTCCTTCAAGAACGAGTTCTCTATTTTTTCCATCAAGAATTCTAAATTCACTAGCATGAAATTCAACAATATTACCACGATCACATAATTGTGAGATGCTTAAGAGATTTTGATTCAAACCTTTGACAAGCAACACTTTGTCGACACATAGTGACTTTGACTTACCAACGTTTCCAATACCAATGATTTCACCTCTTTTGTTGTCACCAAAAGTCATCATGCCACCACCGTAGGCTTCTAGCGAGAGGAATTGGGTTTCATTTCCCGTCATGTGACGAGAGCATCCACTGTCTAAGTACCAATTGTTGCTGCCCCTCACTAATGCCTATAAAAGATCGAACATTTAGTTTAGGAACCCAAATAAATTTGGGTCCCTTCTTGAGACTTGTTTGTTTTACTAAGTCTTTCTTAATCCAAATTTGTTTAGTCACTTTAGTGTTATTTTCAAGGTCAAGGACTCTCTTCTCACAACCATTAAACACATGACCCGTCTTGCCACAATAGTTACAAATAATATATTCAGGAACGCCAGCATATTTTGTTTTTCGAAAAGGTCTCGGTTTCGAATGCAACAGTGAGTGTTACTGTTGCGCTTGAAACCAAGTCCAACATTCTTCTCAAGTTTTTCGTATTCTTGTGATTGTTTTAAAAGGAATTCTAAAACATTCTGGCTTCCTTCCCATTTTGATAAAACAATTTAGCCTCGGCTAATTCTTTTTGTAAAATTTCAATTTGAGCAAGAAGGTCATCGTTTGATTTTTGTGCATGTTCTAAAGCACTTTTCACTTGACTTGACTCATCATTTAACATTTCAGAAATTTGCACAAGATCTTCTTTTCGACTTTCACATGTTGTTAGATCAATTAAAAGTTGGTCTCGTTCCATGGTTAAAGAGGACACGTGTTTAGTGAGGGACTCGATTCCTTGTTAGACTCAGATGACACAGTGGCTGAATCTGTGACATGTAGTAGTTCAACTTTTTTACTCAAGATCAGATTTTTTTTTTAAGATTTTTGATTTCTTTCTCAAGACAAGATGATGAACCGGCCTATTTAACTTCATTTAGAAACTCTTTTAAATTGCTATTTTCCTCGGCTATGTCCTCTATTTCAATTTGCATAGCATCTAACTTATTGTTTTGGACACGACACTTATCAAAAAATTGGTCTAAAAGAAGACAAACTTTGTTTTTAGAGAAAGATCGAACCTTTTTCTTGAGATCATTTACCTCATTATCGGAATCTGAATCGAAATCAACAGAGTGAGCATAAGACATTTGATTAATTCTTTCTTTGATGACTTTGGAACATCTTTATTGAGATGAGAGGAAAGACACAACTTGGCATCTAATTCTTCGTTGAGGACATCACTCTCCTCGGAATCGGACATGCCCCAAATAGCCGACATAACTTTGCTTTTGCATTGACTTTTGCCAAAGTCACGTTTTTCTTTACACTTGATGTCATCCTACTTTGGGCATTCTTTAATTTGGTGACCCTTGTCACCACATTTAAAGCAACCAATAGTGGTATTTGACTTTTTCTTTGGAAAATGTCTCTTGCTAGTATTATTGCTAAACCTCTTAAAATTACGACCATTAATCATTCCAACAATGTTTTTAGTGAACATTGCAAACTCGTCATCTCCATCCTCCTCATCACTTGAGGGAGCATTAAGAGCGAGCCCTTTCTCTTTAGAGCTTTCACTAAAACGCTTCATGAGGGTTAGCTCATGAGCCATAAGTGAGCCCATTAGTTCATTAAGGCTGAGAATAGACAAGCCCTTAGCTTCCTAATTAGCCGTAACCTTCGGTTGCCATTTTTCATTTAAGCTACGAAGAGTTTTACGAACTAAGTCTTCGGATTCAAAGTTTCTTCCTAGACTCTTGAGGTAATTGATAATACTAGAAAAACGTGAAGACAAACTATTAATTGACTCATCTCTTGTCATGTTGAACATCTCATATTGTTGCATAAGAAAGTCAATACGATACTTTTTAACTTGTGACGTTCCCTCATAAGCAAGGCTTAAGGTGTCCCAAATCTCTTTGGTCGTAGTACATCCGGAGATCCGGTTAATCTCTTGTTCACCAATTTCATATTGAAGGATGGACATGGCTTTAGCGTTTTTTTCGACCTTTCCATAGTCAGCCTCGACATTCTGTCCTCGCTTTTTAGGGTACTAGTACCATCGGTATTAGTGACCTTGATTTCTAGGGGACCCTTTTGAATTATCAACCAACATTCATAGTACGTACTTTTGACATAGTGCTCCATGCGGTGTTTCCACCAAGTAGAGTTTTCTTCCTTGAAGATAGGATACTTAGTGTGTTTTGAATCGTCCATAACTAAAGGATCAACTCGTTGGTATTAACCAATATCAAGAGCACGAAGCTATGATACCGATTGAAGAGCTAAGAACGATTAACACCTAAGAGGAGGAGGAGGTGAATTAGGTGTACTTTTAAAAATTTCTACTTAACTTGGTTATTTGATACCACAAGCAAGAACAATTAAGTACAAGACTTGAGAAGCGTAATTGAATTTAAATTCACAAGAAATGTAACAACCCGAAAAGTACCCTATTTTTCTAGTAAAAATATTTTATGGATACTTTTCAGCGAACTTAAGTTTTAAAATAGAATTTATTGTTTCGAGTCGTATTTGGAAATTCCGAGTTCGTATTTGGAATTTCTGAGAGATTCCATGAGAATCCCGTTTTTAAGTCGACTTTGACTTTCGTTGACTTTTCCGACTCACCTCGTAAATTTAAAGACCCAAAATTATATTTGAAAAATAATAAATTTAATTTATTTTTATTAAGATTTATTTGAATTTATGATAATTTAATATAATTATTTTGAATT
>JAIUZE010019076.1:0-29936 GCA_022085475.1 Heliosperma pusillum
CAAATATCATTTCGCCTCATATCTACTAAGGCTAATTCATTAATTAAATACAACCTTACTTGAAGACAAATCCCCGACCCGAGTCCCGCGACGGGTCATCAGTCAAAACGGGGCTGACTATATCTTAGTTTGACCAAACCCGTTTGGTCAAACCGGCTAGAAACAGAGTCTTTACCAATTAGACTTAGACATAAAATCAACATATTCATTACCTGTTATTTTATTAAAACTTCTAACATGTGAATTATTAAATCTTACGAAAAACCCGCTTGACTTAAAGGATATAAATTTAAACTACGATCTCGTATTATAATTTCTAACATTTGAGAAATAATAATTTTATGAAAAACCTTTTTAATTAAATATTTTACTTATTAACATTTCCCACTTGCTAAATATTACAAAACACTATAAAATAACAATAACTCAAAAACCGTCACAAGTCCAAAGTGAGGACTCATGGGCTGATTTGGGCCGGACAAGACACGGGCCTGGACTGGGCCCACGGGCCTGGTTTGGGCTGTTTTGATTAAAAATTCTAAAACCGTTTCTTAATATTTTCCCGCATGCTTAACATATTTAAAACTCGTCAAAACAACAACAAAACAATCAAACATCGACACAAACCCCAAGGACCAACACCGGACCAATCCAGACCGGCCTGGACCGGCCTGAACCGGTCTGAACCAGGCCTGAACCGGCCGGTTTGGGCTGGTTTTTCCAGCCATCCTCCACGGTTCCATTATCAAACAAAACCCAATTTATTTCCAACATGATTTTTATTAACAACATCCATTTTTGAACATCCATTTCAACCATCATTCAAATATGTCAAGAATACTAACATATTAAAAATTCCTTACAACATAAAAATCATTACTACTTATCATGTTACTACCAAAAACCATAAATCACCATAACATGAACAAAAACAAAAGATGAACCAAAAACAAAAGAAACAAAGGCTATGTGACATTATTTCGTCGAGTAAATCGGAATTGTTACCTTAGCTAGAAAAATCAATTAGCACCAAAATAAGAAGTATAAAATAAGAAACCTGTCAACTAATCTTCTACTAATATATACGAGTCACCAAACTCGTCTTCATAATCTTCCCCTATAAGAAATGACAAGAAAAACATTACTAGAATTAAAACTTGATTTTCCATAATTAAAGTGTTGAAAACGATTTTGACGGAATTGAAAATAAACCGTACTTGAAGATGGAGAGCGATGAGGAGATTCTAGAAATATAAGTTAGGACGGATTTGAATTAGAAATGAAGGTTTTATGATGATTTTGCTCAAGAACGACGAAGAACGACGAAGAACGACGAAGAACGATGAAGAACGATTAAAGAAAGTGTTAATTAGATCTTAATTTGATTTATTGTAAAATGAAAAGTTGTTAGTGAGTAAGTGTGGTGAGTGAGCCGTGTAATATAGAGGAAAATAACGAGTCGGGTTTTGAAATTGTTGTTACGGAATTGACTCGGTTTAAATAAATATATTACGGTAATTGATTAAATATAATTAGATATTAAGTTAATTAAACCAAATATCTAGATATTATGTTATTGTAATGAAAAGAAAGAAGATATCAAGGCCTAAGAGAGGAAGGAGATCCGTGTGGTTCATGAAGAATCGGGTCTGTTTTTCAAGCGATTTGCGTAATTTACGTTGACGGATCGATAAAGTAATAAATATCTTAGATATTATTATTAGTTTAATCATATTAATTCAAAATATCTAAAGTGAGTGGAACAAGGTGACATGGGCGTGTAACTCATGCCAAAGTCGGGTTTCGGGTTTGTTTCGGGATTTACGATGACTCGGGAATAGTTAAATGACGTTTGGGTTAAAACCGTAAAAGTTATTCTTTAATTCCAAATAAATTCAAAATAATTATATTAAATTTTCATAAATCCCAATAAATCTTAATAAAAATAAATTAAATAAATTATTTTTTTAAAATAAAATTTCGGTCTTCAAAATTACAAGGCGAGTCGGGAAAAGTCAACGAAAGTCAAAGTCGACTTAAAAGTCAAGAAAAGTCAAAGATGACTTAAAAGTCAAGAAAAGTTAATGACGACTTAAAAGTCAAGAAAAGTCAATGACGACTTAAAAAGTCAAGAAAAGTCAAAGACGACTTAAAAGTCAAGAAAAGTCAAAGATGACTTAAAACGGGATTCTCATGAAATCTCTCAAAAATTCCAAATACGAACTCGGAATTTCAAAATTCAACTGGAAACAATAATTTCCACTTTAAAACTTAAACAGGCTGAAAAGTATCCGTAAGATATTTTACTAGAAAAATAGGGTACTTTTCGGGTTGTTACATATGAGACAAAGAAGATGGTTGGAATTGGTGAACGATTATGATTTTGAGTTGTTGTATCATGAAGGGAAGGCTAACGTAGTTGCCGATGTTCTTAGTAGGAAAGCTTCTCATGCATTGAATGCTATGCGGGTATTACCCGATGATCTTTGTGCCGAGTTTCGAAAGTTGAGTTTGGAATTCGTGGAACGTGGATTTGTTTATGTTGGTGCTATGACTGCTGAACCTGTTTTTCTCCGTGAGATCCGCGAAAGCCAAGTTGATGATCTTACCTACAAGTCTATTCAAGCCAAGCTTCTTGAAGGTAAAGCTAAAGATTTCAATTTTGATGATGAAGGTGTTCTTCGTTTCCATGGCCGTTTGTTTGTGCCTAATGCTCTTGATTTGAGAAAGCGAGTTCTTGATGAAGCTCACCTTTCCCCTTATTCTATTCACCGGTGGATTGTTACAACCTTTGGATATTCCGCTATGGAAGTGGGAATCTATTTCTATGGATTTTGTTATGGCTTTGCCGAGGAGCGTTGGAGGTAAAGATGACGTTTGGGTTGTTGTTGATCGTTTAACCAAGTGTGCTAGATTTATTCCGATCAAAGAAACTTGGAGTTTGGATCGACTAGCGAAAGCCTATGTTGATGAGATTGTTAGATATCATGGAGTTCCTAAGGAGATTATATCCGACCGAGATCCGAGATTCTGTTCGAGATTTTGGAAAGCTTTGCAAGAAGCCATGGGTAGTAAGTTGTTGATGAGTACCGCATTTCATGCCGCTACCGATGGTCAGACCGAGAGGACTATTCAGACTTTAGAAGACTTGCTTAGGGCTTGTGCACTCGACTTCCAATCTAGTTGGGAAAAGAGTCTACCATTGGTGGAGTTTTCTTACAACAACAGTTATCATGCATCGATCAAGATGGCTCCTTATGAAGCTCTTTATGGAAGAAAATGTAGGAGTCCTATATGTTGGAATCAATTGAGTGATGTTCGTGACTTAGGCCCTGATGTTCTTGTTGAGACCATTGATAATGTGAAGGTCATTCGTGATAGAATGAAAGCCGCTCAAGACCGTCAAAAGTCTTATGCCGATATCCGAAGAAGACCGCTAGAATTTGAGGTTGGAGATAAAGTGTTCTTGAAAGTATCTCCATTGAAGGGTGTTAAACGGTTTGGTGTTAAGGGTAAATTGAGCGCGAAATACATTGGACCCTTAATATTGTGAAAAGGATTGGTGCCGTTGCTTACAAGTTGGATTTGCCCTCGAATTTGGCTAAGGTTCATGTTGTATTCCATGTTTCTCAATTGAGAAAGTATGTTAGTGATCCAAGCCATGTCTTTCAAAAGGAAATGCCCGAGTTAGAATCGAATTTGTCCTTTGAAGAGAAACCGATCCGCATCCTAGATCGCAAGGATAAGAAGTTGAGAAGTAAGGTGGTTCCTTTAGTGAAAATCTTGTGGAGATGTGCCAATGTCGAAGAAGAGACTTGGGAAACGGAAGCTTCTATGCGTAGTAAATATCCGAGTCTATTCGAGTAAGGTATCTTTCTTTCCCATAAGTTTCGAGGGCGAAACTTTTTAAAAGGTGGGGTGATTGTAACACCCGCAAATGTACCCTATTTTTATAGTAAAAATATTTTACGGATGCTTTTCAGCGAAATTTAGTTTTAATTTAGAATTTGATTTCCCGAGTCGAATGTAGAATTTCCGAGTTCGTATTTGGATTTTTCGCGAGATTTCAAGTGAATTCCGTCTTAAGCCGTCTTTGACTTTTTCTTGACTTTTCCACTTACACATCTCATACTCCCTTTAACCTATTTCACTCTCACACAACTCAAACTTTCTTCCTCACTAAGAAATCAACCAAAACCTTGCCTCCATTTTGATCCAAGCTTAGAATCGTCATAACTCTTTCAATTCTCGCTCAAATTCACGTAAGTTCGTCTTATTCTTCCCCTCTTATCTTCCTCTATCCGTATTGATAATAAAATTACCGTCTTTCTCGCTTATCAAACTTTCCGTCTTTCTCAAGGTGAAGTAAATTCATCTTTATTTAACTATTTGTAGGTGGTGACCTTCAAGATCCCGACAAAGACTACTTCTTGATTGAAGAAGACCTTGACGCGGAGTAAAGACGCATAAAGGTAACGGTGAAGGGTTACTCGATATCATTTACGTGTTTTACATGCTTTCTATGTTAGAATTCGTATTTAGAATACGATTAGTAAGCTTAGGAATTGTATTATTGATAATGATGGTTGTTAGTTGATGATTTTTTATGATGATTATTGATTATTGATAGTTAATGGAAGTAGATTTTGAGAATTGAAAATGATAGAACTTTTTAAGAAGCTCACGGATGGACTGGGGTTCCCAGCCGGGTGACCGGCCGCCGGTCTGCCCACCGGCTGGGAACACATCTGTAGGAAAACTTGCTTTTTGTGTGTAGTGGTGCTCCTGGCCGGGTGCCCGGCCGCCGGCCCCCTGACCGGCCTGGAACACGCTGCATTTTTGATGAGATTTTGTGTTATGCTTGAAGCGCAAGCCGGGGTACCGGCCGCCGGTCCTCTCACCGGCCGGCAACACGGCTGAGTATATTTCCTTATACTTTCTAAACTCGTAATTTATAATAGTTCGCATGATTCGTTTTTCATATAATTTTACGTAGTGACTTATAATATTAATGTTTTGAATATATGATATTTCATTCCCTTGTATCGCATGTTTTGTGACGGTTTTTGGTATGTCCCACTTTGAGTCGGTTTTTACAAATGTTACGGTTTGAGTACTATTTTGTTATGTGCTTTGTACTCTCATTCCCTTGCTACCTCCACGTTCGTAAGGCTGAATGTCGGAACGGGGAGGTATCCTACTGCTAATTGCATGTGTTAGTGGGCATACGACGACGTTGTTGGGAGGCGAACGCATTGTCGTTGCTCGACCACCCCGGCCGTCAAATGTTTGTGTACTGGTGCGAGGTGGTGTTATTTGCATGTACGTACCGCTTGTTATGAACTTGAGTCTTTTCCGCCTCTTTCGTGAATTATCGACCGAATTTCGGGTACTCGGCGTCTATGATTAACCGAGTCTTGGATGCGAAACGTCATCGCTTGTCGAATCGGAACACGTTTATTCCGAGAGTCTGGCCAAGTTTAGACTAGGAACCGTATTATTATCGTCATCCTACCAGGAGGAAATTAGTCCACATATACGAAATGTCATCGTGTATGCGTTCAGGGAAATGCTTATCTCGTGGATGCCTTTTAATCATACTTGCCATGTACACGGTGCTAGTGCGTTTCATTTACCGTGAGAGAGGTCGTCAATGTATTGTTATGTGTGGATGGATGATTACATGATTGATTATTCATGATCATACCATGACTTGGCATGGTTTGTTTGTCGAGTCTCAATCTTATCAAACTTATACCACTAACGGTGAGATGTAAGCCCTAGTGAGCGTATTCGGTTGTCTAAGAGTGTCTTCCCCGAGTCTTTGTATAACATGATGGATTCGGATTTGTATTCCACATGCTCTGCTCTTATCATTATATATTGAATTGCCTATCTATCCTTATCGTATTTCACATGTATATCTATATATGCATGCTTCTACTTTTGTATTTCCTTTTATGTACGTTTAATGTGATATGGCTGGGAGAACCCGGAGTTACTCCCCACTGATTGTGGCTTTCATGTTTTTCATGGATGAACAGGTTGCTTGCATGGATGGCTTTTTGCTTATGCTATTTTGGGTTCGGGTGTGAGCTAGCGGGCGTTGTCCCTGGAAGTTTCACCTCTAGACGATTTTAGCTAGTTTGCTAAACACTTTGACATTTATAATATTTTGAGAGACTTCGTCTCTTTGTTGTATTTCATACTTTAGTTTGTAATATTTGACACTCCTCGTATACTTCTTCTTGCATGTATAAAAGTTTTAAAAACTTCATATTTCCGCTATATAATTCACATGCTTGTATGTTTTATATTTCCGCATTCGCGAGGGTTGTCACACATATCATCACGTTTTCTTTTGAAGATATTGTTGCAAACAAGTCTGAATCCGTCTAAGCCACTCTCGGATGCTACATATATACATATATCTTGTTGACAAGCTTCCTTTAGACATTGGGAAGCCATAAAATTCAAAGAATCCCAAAGTTCCTTCCCGCGCATTTGGTAGAGACTTCCATTACTCGTGGACATTGTCAAATTACGCGTCTCAAAGGTCTTACAACCAAGCACGACATGGCCCATGTAAACCTCATCAATGACGTGTCCAAGAGAAATAGAATCATTCCCATAATCATAAAATCGGTTGAGATATTCATATAAATGTTCATGCTCTTCTTGTGGGGATATGGGTCCAACTGTTATTATGTAAGGCCAATGTAACCCCCTTGAGATAATCACATTACCTGAAAAAGAGGGGACACTAAAACTACAAAGAAACGGTGAGAATGGTCTTGAACAAGTGACACTTAAGACAAAAGTAAAACCAAAACAAAACTCAACAACTAATAAAGGAAACAAAATCGTGCTCCTCGGCAACGACGCTAAAATTAGACAGGGTCTTGGCGTACCCAAATCAAAGATAACTTACCCTAGACTAGGCTAACAACAAATGAATGCAGTAAGGGAAGTAAGGGGTCTATCTCGGGGAGACAGGAGTTGCAAAATAAGTTGTCAGGTGATGAATTCTATCAAGGTCGGTTCGATTGATTGAGGTTTGGTTTGGTAAAGTTAAACAAATAACAAGATGAATAACAATATAAAGAAAAATTTAGGGGATGCGGATTTCACATGTAAACTAGCATAATAATAGGTCAAAAAAGGGTAGTGAAGTTGATAAATGTCTAGACCAAATGGTACTTCCTTGTTGGAATGAGTACTATACCATAAAACGGGCCCTAAAGGCCTTTCAAATCTTACTAAGTCGTCCTACTATTTATGTTTTGTCTAATGCCCTTCCCGCCTTTCGTTCTAAGGAAAAAAATTTAACAAGTATAGTCTAATTCCCTTCCCCCTTGCATGTTTATTTGGTTTGCCAAATGTCAAGATCAAGTTTACTCATTTCAAGAATTCATCCCATACCTACTATGTCCAATACTTCCCTAACATGTAAAATACTATCAATATATAATTTTTGTTCATTTTTGTGTAAGTATTATCCCATCACAATACATTTTTAACTATTGCTTTCAAGCTAATGATCCACTTGTATTGATAGTATTTTACATGTTAGGGAAGTATTGGACATAGTAGGTATGGGATGAATTCTTGAAATGAGTAAACTTGATCTCGACATTTGGTAAACCAAATAAACATGCAAGGTAGAGCCTCCTAAGACTGGTGCATCCATACCCAGTCTCACTTAGGTATGGGTAGTTCTCCTTATGATTTGTGTTACGTCAAAACGCATAAGTATAGTTCTCACTCCATTTCTTACAAGCATCGCAGTCATGATTTGTTAATACCAAAAAGCTATTCACTTTGTAACCATTGCCTAACTTTTCAAACCCTTTCTCACACATTTCACTAACTGCATATAAATTTTTGCCTACCCTCGTTAGGTTAGAGATATGCTAGGTGTATTTGAGTGCTCAGTTGGGATATTTTTCCAAGACTTTGTCAAAGTTAGTATGTTGTTTTTGGTTTTAATTGATATCTTTTAGGTATGATTTGGGATCGTATTGAGCTTTCTTGCACACTTGGTTGTTGCTAACTTAACATTAACTCAATATAAGCATACTCATTTTTCCACCTTATCACCCCAAAATTCCCATGACTTTCTTCTCATTTTGGCTTCTTAAACTTACTTATCATGATTGCTTGACTTGTGTTTTGGATTGTTTACTATACAAGACTGCGGGCACATTATCTTGAGTTGTAGATAGGTGAGTGTCTCATTCATACATACATATAAATGACCTTCACATTAAAAGAGAGCTTGAGTATACCGCGAGAGTCCATTTGTCAAGAGATTATGCAATAGTTGAAAAGTTTCAATTGAATTCCCTTATGCTACGCCGTTATGTAAATCTCAACCATGTTTTGAGTTATTCTTATGCCCACGTTGTTTCGAGATTTGGGTCATTGTTCTAGTCATGGCTTTATGTTAGGAATGACATTCTGATGGTATAATAATGCTGTTTTTTTCCTTAACTTCATGTTTTTTTGCTTGCTTGAGGACAAGTAAGGGTTTAGCTTGAGGGAATTTGATAAGTGTGATATATGTGCGATTTTATCCCCTCGTTTAACTCGGCTTTTACATGTTATTTCCTTTATTTATAGTGGTTTTGTGAGCTAATCCCGTGTTGTAGTAGCTTTGTGTGCTTTGTCTTGTCTTATAGGAATAAAGCGGGTTTACGCGATTTTTACTACCTTTTTCGCTCTCATCTCGACACTCGGAGCTACGAGAAGCAGGTCTTGATCAAAATGATAGTAGCATGGTAACATTGGGTCATCCCGAAGAAAGAATTTGATCTCAAAGTAAAGAGACTCCACATCCCTTAGCACTATCCTCTATACCGTAGGGGACAAGAAAGTCAGCGAAAGTCAAGGATAAGCACTCAAAGAAATCTTCCGGAGTAAGCTATCATATACCATATCAGGTTTGCATACATGGGGAAGCCTGAAATAGGGAAGATGAAGCAACTACACCTAGAAACCTTCATCCCCGATCAAGGACACCTAAACCCAATCGGGGACGTGAGTATCTACTCGCCTTTCGCTTGGACTACCCATAATTTATGAGGTGTATTGATGGGTATTTATTTCACAAGTCTTTCAAGCCCTATATAAGGATAGTCCCTCAGCATAAATAAACACATCTCTCAACTCAATCCTCTCTTAGTTCTCTCATAGTTTTCATCTCTAAACATCTCTTTTATTCTAGTGAAATTCTAGTAGTTTTGATCTTGTAGAAGGGTTGTAAGAAGAAGATTGTTTGTTTGTGATACTTACATTAGTGTCCTTGGATGATCATACTCTATTCTAATAATCCCTTATTCAAGTAACATTTCTTTCCTTTATTAGTATTTATTCAGTTCTTATTGAAATTCAATCATATAGACTTTAGTTTGTGTTACAATCTAAAGTTCTTCTTCTACTATTGTTATTATCACTTTCTACCATTGTCATTATCATTATAAACTTATTATTGCATCCATACATCATCGATGACTAATATAAATCACCTTAATATGGTGATAGATGTGTTTTATTCAATCATGAATGAGTAATCCTGCAGCAGGAGCTAACCCAGAGGGTCCTTATGGCCAGTCCATGATCCCGCCAAGGCAAGACAGACAAGCCACAACTCGAGCCACAAGAGCCATAAGCCATGACCAAGCCAAGCCTAGCCACAGCCAAGCCAAGCCAGGGTCAGGCTAACACAAGCCAAGGCCAAGCCAAGCTTAGCCAGACCACTGACCAAGCCCTATCTCATGCCAGTGTCCAAAACACAGTCCATCAGAATGATGATCAGTCTGCACCAGTCATCTTTCAACCTGCTAAGAGATACACCACACCAAGCCACCAACGCCCACCATGGCCCACTGTTAAGGCCACCCTATGAACTACAAAATTTTCTAGAATAAGTTTTTAAAGGTCTAGCACAAGTCCATGAGAAATGCCATTCAAGTTCAAGTCCAGAATGAGTCCAACAAGGTGAATTGTCCAAATTAAATCCACTTGAGGCTCTTCTTTTGTTTAGATAGTTGTCAACCTGTTGAGGGAGGCTTATATGATCACAAATAAAGCCTTGACGAGTCCCAAGAACAAGCAAAGCAACCAGGCAATCAGATATGAAGACAAACTGGAGATTTTCCATTTCAGGAAAACTACAAAATCACTTTTCCTACTTTTGATCAACCTGTTTCTTTTCTACTTTATAGTCTGTCCTTGAGAGATGTTAAGCTAGTCCTCATTAGGAGACTTTTTCAAGTAGTTAAGTTAGTATTTGTGAGTTATTATTGGCCCATGGATGAGATTTAAATCCTAAGGTCCACAACCTTTTGTAATGCCTATATGACAGGTTGTTTGAATGTAACCAAGGAGAATAAGCTTGAATGAAAACAAAAACCTTTGGGAATAAATTCTCAACCTCTTAAACTTGTGCATTGTCTGTAGTTTGAACCATGCCTAGTTATTAACCTGTGCTTAAACTGTGGTTAATAGAGTAGAACTTGCTAGTTCAGTTTTGTGCATTGTCTGTGAGCTGTATTAGTTGTGTTGTTCAGTCTAAATCTCTTATCCTGTGGTTATCTGTGGGTTTGAGTTTTAAACTTGTTAAACTATTTAGTTGTCTTCCTGTATTGAGCTGTGGGAGTCAATAACATAGTTATATCCTTGTCCATTTCATGTTTGTTTCAGTCTGTCTCAAACAGCCCCAAGTACTATCAGTTAGAGTATTCATTTTCAGGAAAAATAGCAAATCAATTATATAATTCTTGAAACTATAAAAAGTCCTTCCTAACACTCTTAAGATCATTCTTGCAAAGTTTCATAAACTGACTCCGTCATTTACTAATTTTAAGGATAGTCCGAACGCAGGATTGCATTGTTGCATTCCGTGTGAGTTTACACTGCAAATTGGTTATCAGAGCTTTGGTTGAGAAAATTTGTGAGTTCATTTTTTCGTAACTACTTTAAAAACAAAAAAACAACCTAATGAGTGAACAGAGATTTGCTCGTATGGAAACAAGGATGGATGAGCTAGCTGAAGTTGTTACTGTTCTAACTAGGAGCCTGGATAAACTCGTAGGAAACCACCTCTTGTTTGCTGCTGGAAGCAGAGGAAGAGTTATTGGGAGAGGCTTGGAACCACCAGGAGGCAGAGGGAGACCACCAGATGAGGATGAGCATCCTGACTCAAATGATTCCACCAAGAGCAGGGCTTCCATCCAAAGACACACAGACAAGCACCTAAAGGTAGACTTCCTGAGCTCACTAGTAGTTTAAATCCTGATGACTTACTAAAATGGATTAGGGACATTGAGAAGGTCTTTGAGTATAAAGGCTATAATGATGTTAAGTCATTTAAGGTTGTTGTTTTAAAGTTAAAAGGCTATGCTTCTTTGTGGGTTGATATCCTGAAACATCAAAGACTTAAAGAAGAAAAATAACCTCTTAGATCTTGGTCCAAACTTAAGAAGAAAATGTTGAGTAAGTTTTTCACCAAGGACTATACCCAAGACTTGTTTATTAAACTGTCTAAACTTAAGCAAGAAGAGAGACATGTTGAGGCCTACCAGAGAGACTTTGAGCAGTTAACACTACAGTGTGAGGTAAATAAAAAACCAGAACATAGAATTGCTAGGTTCCTATAGGGACTAGACAAAAACATTGCTGCTAAGGTCAGAATGCAACCCCTCTGGTCTTATGATGATGTTGTTAACCTGTCTCTAAGAATTTAGAAAAATGGGATGGTTAAACCTGCTACATCCAAACCTTTCAAGCCATTTCAAACCAGAGCTTATAGTGCCATTAGGATCACTGAAACACCCAAAACAACACCCCCTCCCACCTTGGATAAAGGGAAGGGCATCATGGGGGAGAAATCCAACACCACCATGACTGAGAATAGGGTCAAGTGTTTCCAATTCCAAGGCTATAGCCATTTCAGAAAAGACTGACCCTCAAGAAAAACACTGACTATTATGGAAGTGGAAACATGGGAGAAGGAAAGGTTAGTGGAGTATGAGGAGGAGGAGGCTCTGGAGGAAGAGGAGCTCCTTGACGAACAGTCAGACCAAGCCATGGTCCTAGCAGACCCTAACACAGGTCATACCTTGATGTTGTGGAGAGTTATGCACTCCCAACAGACACCGCTAGAAGAGGACCACAAGTCACTCATCTTCAGAAGTAGATGTACTATCCAAGGGAGGGTGTGTAACTTAATTATTGATGGAAGGAGCTGCACCAATGTAGCATGTGTTACTATGGTAAGCAATCTCAACTTGAGCACTCAGCCCCATCAACAACCCTACAAGCTGAGATGGTTAAACAAGGGAGATGAAGTCAGGGTAGACAAGCAATGTTTGGTTTTTTTTCAATTGGGAAGGTATACAAGGATGAGGTTCTCTGTGATGTAATGCCAATGGATTCATGCGATCTACTCTTAGGCATACTATGGGAGTTTGATAAGAGCTCAGTGCATCAGGGAAGGAGTAATACATATACCTTCAAGCAGGGAAGCAAGAAGATCACCCTAACTCCCCTACCACCAAACCATAAGAACTATGGGAGTCCTAACATGACTGAGGATATTAGTGGAGTCTTATTTCTGTCTGAGACAGCTATGGTGAAGGAGTTTAAGGAGGAACAACATGTGCTAGTCTTGCTATCAAGGGAGATTCATGAGGGTAAGCAAACTGAAGTTCCTGCATAAGTTGAACCATTGATAAGCCAGTTCAAGGATGCGTTCCTTGAAGAGCTGCTTAGTGGCCTTCCTCCCTTGAGAGGGATTGAGCATCAGATTGACCTCGTACCAGGATTTATACTCCCTAACAGGCCAGCATATAGGTGTGACCCTAAGGAAACTCAGGAGCTGTAGAGTCAAATTGATGATTTGATGAGCAAAGGGTTTGTAAGAGAATATTTGAGCCTTTGTGCAGTGCTTGCTCTACTAGTGCCCAAGAAAGATGGCACTTGGAGAATGTGCATAGATAGCAAAGCTATAAACAATATCACAGTCAAATACAGGTTTCCCATACCTAGACTGGATGATATGTTAGATGAATTGAGTGGGCCCAGAGTCTTCTCAAAGATAGACCTCTTCAGGTGAGAATCAGGGATGGTGATGAATGGAAGAGTGCCCTTCAAAACAAAGCATGGGCTCTATTAATGGCTTGTTATGCCATTTGGACTATCAAATGCACCTAGTGCTTTTATGAGACTAATGACAGAAGTACTAAGGCCATGTTTAGGCAAGTTTGTGGTTGTTTATTTTGATGACATACTCGTTTACAACAAAAATCAGTAAGATCACTTGAGGCACCTTGAATCAGTCTTTGAGATTTTAATACAATGCGAGCTGTTTGGGAAGCTGGAGAAATGTACATTCATGACATAGGAGGTTAAATTCTTGGGGTATGTGGTATAAGGAAGTGGGATATCTATGGATCAAGACAAGGTTGCTGCTGTTTAGTCTTGGCAATCCCTAAGAACATCACAGAAGTTAGAGGCTTTCATGGCCTAGCTTAATTTTACCGAAGATTCATCAAAAACTTTAGTGCTATTGCTGCTCCCATCAGTGAATGCATGAAGAAGGGGGAGTTTAAAAGAACTGAGAGTGATCTGCAAGCCTTCAGACACATCAAGAAGCTTCTGAGTGATGCACTTGTTCTCAGGCTGCCTAACTGCCTATTTGAAGTAGAGTGTGATGAAAGTGGGGTAGGAATTGGAGCTGTCCTAATTCAGGAGAGGAAGCCAGTATGCTATTTCAATGAAAGTTAAGTGGGGCAAAGCTAAGCTATTTAACCTATGATAAGGAAATTTATGCCCTTGTCATAGCTCTCATGCATTTGAGCCATCATTTGAAGCCCAAGCCTTTTATATTGCATTCAGATCATGAGACCTTGAAGTATATAAGTGGCCAGCACAAACTGAATCATAGACATGCCAAGTGGGTTGAATTTATTCAATCCTTTACATTCTCAATCAAGTACAAGCAAGGCAAGTAGAACATTGTTGCAGATGCTTTGTCTAGGAGGTATACATTGCTTTCAACCATGGAAAAGAAGGTCCTAGGGTTTGAATTCATGAAGGAACTATACAAAGATGACCATGACTTCTATGAAGACTGGTTAGCTCGGAAGGAAGGAACAAGGGTAAAACATTCACCCTACAGTCTGCAGAGAGGGTTCTTATTCAAAGGGAACAAGTTGTGTTTTCTAATGGGTTCTTATAAAAATTTGTTGATCAAAGAAGTACATGCTAGTGGCTTGAGAGGTCACTTTGGTGTCCAAAAGACACGAGATATCCTGCAGGACCAATTCTATTGGCCTAAAATGATGGGGGGAAGTGAAGATTGTGCTTAGAAGATCTGGAGTTTGCTAGCAGGCTAAGAGTTCCTTCTAGGCAGGTCCCTATACACCCCTGTCAGTCCGTCACAGACCTTGGGAGGATGTGAGTATGGATTTGATTGTAGCATTGCCAAGAACACAAAGAAGGAAGGACTTTGTTATGGTTGTTGTAGACATCTTCAACAAAATGGCTCATTTCATAGCCTGTAAGCAGATAGAAGATGATGCTAATGTTGCAGAGTTGTACCTGGGGGAGATAGTGATGTTACTTGGGGTGCCTAAGACTATAGTGTTTGACAAGGAAACCAAGTTCATGAGCTATTTCTGGAAGACACTTTGGAGGCTTTTGAATACAAGACTGTTGTTCAGTATTTCTCACCACCCACAGAGAGATGATCAGACTGAGGTGACCAACAAAACATTGGGGAGGATACTAAGGCGTATAGTGATCAAGTCCTTGAAAGACTGGGATCTGAAATTGGCTCAGGCAGAGTTTGCATTCAACAGAGCACCATCATCAGCAACAGGCCACAATTCTTTTGAGGTAGTCTACGGGGTTAACAATTTAATGCCTTTTAATTTATCTGTTGTTCCCAGGGAAGAAGTAAACTTTGATGCAAGGAAAAGAGTGGAGCAGATGATAAAGCTAGATGAGATTGTTAGAAGGCAAATTGAGAAGGCCAATGACATGTACAACAAGAATGTTAAGGTCCCTAGGCATAAGAAATAATTTGCCCCTGCAGACTTAGTCTGGATACATCTAAGGCCGGAAAGATTTCCCTCCAAAAGGAAGAACAAGTTGGAGTCAAGAGTCGATGGCCCCTTTGAGGTCATTGAGAAGGTAGGGCCAAATGCCTACAAGATTGATCTGCCAGGTGACTATGGAGAGCATGGAACTTTCAACATAGGGGATCTAAGCCCTTCCTATGGAGATTCTTAGGATGAAGAAGAGCCAGGCTTGAGGTCAAGACCTTTTCAACCTGTGGAGGTTGCAGCAGAAGATAACCCAGAGGATCCTCATGGCCAAGCCATGATCCAGCCAAGGCAAGATGGACAAGCCATAGCTCGAGTCATAGCTCGAGCCACAAGCCAAGCCATGACAAGCCACGACCAAGCCAAGCCCAACCACAGGGAGCCATGTCAAGCCAGGGTCAGGCCAACACAAGCCAAGCCTAGCCTAGCCAGGCTAGTGACCAAGCCCTATCTCATGCCAGTGTCCAAAACACAGTCTATCAGAATGATGCTCAGTCTGCACCAGTCATCTTTCAATCTGCTAAGAGGTACACCAGGTCAAGCCACCAGCCCCCACCATGGCCCACTGTCAAGGCCACCCTATGAACTAAAAAATTGTCCAGGATAGGTTTTCCAAAGGTCCATCAAAAGTCCATGAAAAATGTCATTCAAGTTCAAGACCAGAAAGAGTCCAACAGGGTGAATTGTCCAAATTAAATCTAGTTGAAGCTCTTCTTTTTTTTAGATAGTTGTCAACCTGTTGACAGAGGCTTATATGATCACAAATAAAGCCTTGAGGAGTCCTAAGAACAAGCAAAGCAACCAAGCAATCAGATAGGAAGACAAACTGAAGATTTTCCATTTCAGGAAAACTACAAAATCACTTTTCATTCTTTTGATCAGTCTGTTTCTTTTCTGCTTTATTGTCTGTCCTTGAGAGCTGTTAAGCTCGTCCTCACTAGGAGACTTTTGCAAGTAGTTAAGTTAGTAGTTGTGAGTTATTGTTGGCCCTTGGATGAGATTTAAATCCTAAGGTCCACAACCTTTTGTAATGCCTATATAACAGGCTGTTAGAATGTAACCAAGGAGACTAGGCTTGAATGAAAACAAAAACTTTTGGGAATTAAATCTCAATCTCTCAAATTTGTGCACTGTCTGTAGTTTGAATCAGGCCTAGTTATTAACATGTGCTCGCTGTGGTTAATAGATTAGAATATGTTAGCATCTCTAGTTCAGTTTTGTGCATTGTCTGTGAGTTGTATTAGTTATGTTGTTGAGTCTAAATCTCCTATCCTATGATTATTTGTGGGTTTGAGGTTTAAACTAGTTAAGCTATTTAGTTGTCTTCATGTGTTGAGCTGTGGGAGTCAATAACATAGTTATATCCTTGTCAATTTCATGTTTGTTTCAGTCTGTCTCAAACAGCCCCAAGTACTGTCAGTTTGAGTATTCATTTTCAGGAAAAATAGTAAAATCAATTCTGTAATTCTTGAAACTATAAACAGTCCTTCCTAACACTCTTAAGATCATTCCTGCAAAGTTTCAGAAATTGACTCAATCATTTACTAATTTTAAGGACAGTCTGAATTCAGGATTGCATTGTTGCATTTCCTGTGAGTTTACACTGCAAATCCCAATCCTAGGGGAGTTGGGAGTCATGTATGATTTGTAATCAGAATTGTTGGAAAGAAATTATTGCATTTGTACCATTTTTCGATTGCATGCTTGGATTGTATTGCTAGTTGATGATTCTTGATCCAATCTTTGACTAAATCTGATGTTCTTTCCTAAGATCGATAGCCAGGAATTGAATAGACAAACCATAGCTTGGTAGTTTAAACTACCATATGTGAAAACTCGCTAGATCTTGTACTATGCTAGAAACAAATTGTAAGATGATTGTAGGACCTAAACAATGAATCAATTGCATGTTTTTTAAACTCCAACTTGACATGAACTAATTTACATGTATGAACCTATCTCCTTAGATTCCTTTATCTTTGTTATAATCATAAACTTTCATTGCTTTATTGTGTTTATTTTGTTTATAAACCATCAAAATCATTAGTCGTTCCAAGGTAGTTAATCATCACAACGTTATTATAACAATTAAATCCTGTTTCCCCTAAATCGACCCCTTACTTCTCTAATTGCATTTATTTGTTATTAGCCAAGTCCAAGGGTAAATTTATGATTGATTTGGGTACAAAACAACCCAATCATTGGTCAGGCCGCATATTTATGATCCGCCATTTATAAATTAGAATTCATGTATTGGAGGCGGGTGAGGCAGGTCGCTTTCTGGTATTTGATCTCGATCTTTCCTGGTCAACCCATCATTTTTGCCTTTTGACTGCAATAGATCCTTCATGTATCCTTTCTTGGGCAAGAATGTTACTTGATCGCGAAGACTGATAAATTCTTCAGTTGTGGCCTACAACCATGTGAAACTCACACCACCTTGCTGTGTCCTTCCTAAGATTAGGGTTGTCGGCTTTCCTTGGCCATCTAACTATGTCTCCCATATTATTTAGCCGTTTGATGAGTCCTACAATATTAATAGAGAAGTTATATTCCCAAATAGACGGGAAGGTGCATAAATTACCTTGTTGCTTTTGAGCAAGATTTACATCACATTAGTCAGGCTTCGGGTATGGGGATGTCCTGGAACTGCCTCCTTGTAATTGGTGCTTTTCATGCTGGTCTTTTCATACTCTAATCCGTTTGTCAATTTAAAACTTTTGTCTTCCTCCAACCTAATATGGGCATGCGTCTTTGCCTGAACATGCTCAAAGTTGTGGCAAGGGTATATAGTGAGTCCGATATAGAGATCACTATCTGGCTGCAATCCCTATCTCAAGACCTCCACCGATGTGCCAATGTCACACCTTGGAATCGACACTTTTTCTATGTTGAATGTGGCAAGGATTGTTCTGAGTGATTTTTCTGATTTATGCTTGATCCTGTATAGATCACTAGTTCGACTTTTCAATTCTCTACTTCTTGCAAACTGTTGATTGAATGTGTTGATCAGGTCGGCAAAGGATTTGATGCTTCAGTTGGGCAGGTTAATATACCATAGAAATGCAGGTCCGGTCATGGTGGTTTCAAAACCTTTGCACATGCACATTTGCCTTAAATCACTGAGTACTAATGCAACCAACATTTTTTGTTTGTAAAAGATACATGGTTTTGTTGGTCCGAGGTCCCATCATAAGTTCTCATTGATGGTACCACAAAAGTTTTGGGTAAATCGATTTTTGCGATCTCATCTACAAAAGGTGAGTCAGCTTAACTCTCAGGATTTGCTTCTTCTATTTTGGCAGAGATTCCAGGTATCTTTTCTATCTTCTCCTAGAGATTTTGGATCTCTTGAACCATCGACATCATTATTGTGGCTCCTGACTAGTCCGAATCTGCGTTTTCATTAAGGATATCATCTGAATCTGAATTGACATTTGTTGCCTCGTTTTTTTGAAGGGCTTGGACTTCGAAAAGTTGAGAAGTCTATGTTCCTGAAAATGGAAGAGAATGGTTTGCCTTGCTCAATTTCTGAATTGGAGTCTAACTCTTTGCTTTCTAGTTTTTAGTTTAGGCTAAACTCTGATTCTTTCCACTTTTGGACTTCCGCTTCAGCATGTGCCATCATTTCTTTCAGCACTTTCATCTCTCTCAGTTGTTGCTTGACTGCGGCGACTTGTTGTTCTATGGTTTCACCTGCCATTTTTTTGAGGTTTTTGAGATTTTGCCTGCGATTTTTGATTATGTTTGAGCTAAATGCCTCACGGGTAACGCTTGGGACCAATTGTTTTCGAAATATTTTTTCCTTAGGGATTAATACGACCAAGAAAGTAAGAACTTGGGTAATCTATCTCTTCAGGCAATCTAGACGAGTTTATATGGTGGACTAACAAAATAAAAGTAGTAATTGGCGAAATAAGAGCAGAATGACACAGTAATTTATACTTGGAATACCCTTGTAATAAGAAAAATTCACGGGCACCAAGCCTTGTGTTGATATTTTTGCCCCTATTTATACTAACTATGCGCCTCTTCCATTTAGTCTCCTTCCGTTGTTATAGTCGTTGCATGTTTACAGGAAGCGTGTCTATGAACAAGGGTGACTCATTCTTTACTTTACTGCCTCGTCCGCTTTCTACTAGGGTTAGTTGCTTGTGACTTTGACCTTCATCTGCAAATGACTTGGTATTTCATAAAAATAGGAGCTACTCTCCACGGTTTGTTATTTCTAGCATGTGCTTAATATAGGTGGCATCCATTGATTTTTTGCTATTTGATTTAGTGATGACCAGGCAATCGTGAGATCCTTGCCTGATATCCCTCTCCTGGAAGGTATCATGTCGTTTGGATTATACTTCATGTCAGGTTTGCCCCTGTCAGTTTTTGTTCAGGCTGGCGGTGAATAAATCAGGTCAAGATTTATCCAGGCTCAACAACAACCACACCAAAGGATTCCTTCTCCCAAATCTTCAAAATCCATCCTTTCAGCAACATTTAACAAGATAAGAAGATGATGAGGAAATTCTGAAAAATGGGTTTAAAAAGAAGGTCAAAGATAATACTTTTCTTACCTAGAAAGAAAGAGGAAGAAGAGAGGATTAAAGAATAACAAATGGATTTAAATTGGTTAAGGATTGAAGGTCCATAGAATTGTTTATGCTCAATAACAATGGCACTAGGTTAATGACTCGATCTTGTACCCAAATAACAAATAATACGACTTTTTAAAAAGTTTTCAGACTAAAATTAAACCAAATTGATTTAAAAAAACTAAAACACGATTTTGAAGGTATAAAATAAAATAAATAATATGCCAAGTACAATTGAGTATTATTAAATTATTTATTTTAATAAATTACCATTTAAGATAAAATTACGGGTGTTACAATATGTTAGGCGAAACACATGTGTAAAATTAGGCCCCATTAAATTAGTCCAGGCTTTTAGCATAAAGGGTTTTGGATCCACGACTTTTCATATACTTCCTATATTTATAACCAAACATATCATTTCCTTTTTACACGTTTGTCTATCCAGATATTACAACATAAATATCTTTAGTTCTACATTGTAAACAAATATAAAAATTTGATAGTCTTATTGTAATTAGCCAGACGAATCAAACAAGATCTCACATGACTATATTTTTTCTTGTATACTACACGTAATATCGAAGACTCCATTCGCTTATGAATAGTGTTGGAAAAGGTGAATTATGTGTTTGGTTATGAATGAAGGAAGTAACTAAAGTTTGCACGTCATTTATTCATTACACAATGACTAAAACTTGATCACACGTTGAACCTACTTTTGTTAAATGATTCAAAATAACCCTCACTTTAACTATTGTAACATTAATAATTTGTTTTCCTAAAAAAACCATTAATATCTAAGTTCCAAATTCAAAGATAAAAGGTAAAATGCAAAGCCATATCGAAAAAAGTTCATTTATTACTAATTTAATGAATACATTATAAATATCGTTTCTTTAATAGTCGTGTAAAAAGTCTCACACGATTTGATGGTTAGAATGTTACTTCATCTATTCTATATATATTGTCATATTTTATTCGGATAAATTCAAGAAATTATTAAAATGTGAAAAATGGGTGATTTATAGGGGTGAGTTCAGAAAATATTATTTTTGGACATTTTGAGAAGCACAATTCTCATTTGTGTCGGGAATATCCGTCGTAAGTTAAATATTACCCATGTGGGTAGATAAGACAAAAGTACATTGTCTATGGAATAACATTCTATTTTTTCTTATCAATCCACATGAGTAATACTTAACCCATCATAAACTTGTGAGAAATACGATCGTAAAAGGAGATTTTGGGAAAAAAAAAATACAATAATATTGGAATGGGTTGAGTATTAGATTCAAAAGATTTGATATTTGGATGTAGCTATGCGACGTATTTGAATTTGAATATTCTTTTTTGGGACATTTGGGGTAAATATTCACTGTATTTTTTCAAAAGAAATAGAGGTTTATTAATTTTTAATTGTTTGAATTTAATTCTGAATAGATCAAGTAATTGTAAAAATATTTGATTAGAAAAAAAGTAAATGAATAAAAATGAAATATATGATATCATGAAGTTGTATTAGTGACTAAATAGAGAGAAAGAAACGGAGGATTCCATGACCTTTGATATTAGGATCTGATCATTGACAAGTTATGAGTGATCAACGTATGGCACATTGATTATGTGCTACATATAGACAATAAAAGAGTTTGATTGGCTCTTTATGCGGCAACCTGCCGTGCATTATTAGCATAAATGAATCTGATCATAAGCTGTCTATATCAAACATATTGTGACACGTAAACTGCCATTATTATATCCGAGTGGACACTTTGTCATATCACAAATACACTTATAAAGATCCTTCATACGACGCCTTCTCAGCGGAGCGTCTTTTGCAAAATACACTCATATAATTAAAGGGTAGGCCCTCTTCTTTTGGGCTGAATATGAGCTGACCGAATTGAACTGAATTTATAGGAGCTGAACTGAATTTATAAGAGCTGAACTGAACTGAACTAAACTTATAGGAGCTGAACTGAACTTATAGGAGCTGAACTAAACTGAACTTATAGGAACTGAACTGAACTGAACTTATAAGAGTTGAACTGAACTTATAGGAGCTGATTTGAACTGAACTAAACTTATAGGATCTGAACTTTTCTGAACTTAATTTTACTTAATTGAATAGAATTTATAGAATCTAAAATTTACTAAACTGAACTTTATTACATAAGGTAAGATAATAACATAATTCCGATTTATATACATTGGTTTGTTCAAATAGATTACTACGTTGACATCATCTTTATCTGTATCTTTATCTTTTAGAAAGGACTGTCATAAAAAAGTATACTCTAAAACATAAGGTAAGATAATAACATAATTCCGATTTATGTACATTGGTTTGTTCAAATACATTACTACGTTCACATTACGATAAAAAAATAAATCACATATTATATCGTTTTCTAACCATCTATTTACATATCATCATCTTCCTCATCACTTTCTTCTTTATCTTCACTATCACTCGTAATAACGAATTTATTGCCTCGCCAAATGTTTTTTTACTATCTTGTTTCATACCTTGAACATGGTTTTTTTCTGCTTATCATCAAACATGCCCAAATCTACTGTTCCTTGAATATTCACGTCATGTTGTATAATAAGTATTCCAAGAGTATGCATCCTTATAAAATTATGGAGTGTGAATGTATAAAACAATAATAGACATTTGATACTTTTGTGACATTCAGGGCATATTTTTTAACACCCACCTTTTTTTCAATTGACCAAATGTCATTCCACTAATTAATGTCAAATGTTTTTATATCGATTTTCATAAATAATATATTCCGTATAACTTTTCTGAACTTAATTTGTAAGAATTGAATTTTTCTGAACTGAACTTATAAGAGCTGAACTGAACTGAACTGAACTGAACTGAACTGAACTTATAGGAGTTGAACTGAACTTATAGGAGCTGAACTGAACTGAACTTATATGAGCTGAACTGAGCTTATAGGAGCTTAACTGAACTGAACTGAACTTATAACAGCTGAACTGAACTTATAGGAGCTGAACTGAACTTAAAGGGGCTGAGTTTAAGTCTCATTGAAGACACTAAGTCTGAATGATTATGAGTTGAATTTCCTCCTACAAGAAGATAAGTGGAAGGATAAATGGAAACTAAATGGATCTCAACTTATCTTTCTATTTGCCTCCTTGTAAAAGGGAATTCGAGTCGTTTTCATTAAAGACGAATATGCGACGTCTTCAATGAGAATTTGTGATAATTAAATATTAAGTCTCCATTCTAATTGATATATTTGTCACAAATTTCTAACATGTTATGTATTTTTTCACTTGAGTGAATAAGATAAGCTTATGAAATCACAATCTACTTGTCTTTTTCCTACTCATATAAGTATTATTTGACCGGTCAAAACTTCGTGACGATATACCCGCTACAAATGACAATTTAAGATAATTAACAGTGATTGGATGCAGTCATGCAGTAGATAATGATTAATAAATGGTAGCCATTTTGTGATAGGAGATATTTTATATTTTAAAGTGATCACTTTTAAAAAAAATTCATTTTACCGAAATAAAATATTGTCATTTTTAAACTAAAATTACCACCTTTATTATAATATTTTTAAACAGAGATGGAGCATAAGAGATTCGTGGCTCGGGCGGCCAAGAAAAAAAAAAGTAATTTGTTCACAAATTCTCTTGTGTGATGATCGTATGTGCAACTAGTAAAATCTGATCATTTTATAATAAATAGTGACCATTTTTTGATAAATAGTGACAACTTTTGTGGCTAAGAGTTTTTTCAAAGTCGTCACTATTTACCCAATGATGGTCATTATAGACCAAAATATGGTCACTAATATACGGATTTAAGTCCATCACTGTGGATAATTATTGTAATTTGTATCCTAAAAAGTAAGATATCACAAAAAATTCTAATTCATCTATTTCGTTTGCGTAAAATAGAATTTCAATATAAAATCAACTCTCCTTATTCATTAAAAAATGGTAGTCCTAAATAAATTCCGAAATATATTTGGACACATATTTTCTTTACATTGGAGAAAATAAGTGAGCCCCGTTATTGTTCAAATTAGAGTGTGCAAGTATATTATTGAGTGTATTTAGAAGTACCCTTAATTATTGCTCACCTTATTTATTACTTATAATATTTAGTTCTTAATTGGCAAACCTCCAAATTCTTGACCCAATCCCAAAGCTTTTTATTTTAATCTACTCCAAATCTACAAATTTAATACCAAAAATCTTTCTTTTCCCTTTTTGTTTTACATTGCAGATGTTTAGCTATATTTTACATTTTATTCTAGCTTTTTATAATTTTTTAAATGGTATACTTGTGAAGATAGTTGAAAAATTATATTATTAACAAAAAAAGGATTTGCAAGTCACTTCACTTATTACCAATACTAGTTCGGTATGAAAAAGACTTGTATATAAAGACTTCAAAATAGGTTGCGTTCAATTGGTTTTTAATTAGGAAAAATTGTTCATTACAGCCTTTTATAAACATGATTTTGAAAATTACAGCCTTATATAAATATATTTGTAAATTACACCCAACTTATAACTTCTGATGACAAATTACAGTCAAAAATTTCACTCCGGCGGAAATTTATAGCAAATTTTGAAATTTGTCATTTAAGTTCATCTTTTATGACGAAAATGCCCTTACCATCAAACACTTCCTTGTTATATATATTCTCATGTTTGAATGTTAGAGTTTTGCTCTCTTTCATTTCTCAGTGTTGAAACTCTCTCACTTCTCCCTTTCTTCATCATCTCTCATTCAACTTTGTCTCTCACAATTCTGCTTCTTTTTGTTGTTAATATAAGACGTCCTTTAGCCCTAAACCCACAGGTATAGTTTAATTGTTATTAATTTCATCCATATTGTTTTTATCTCATTTTCCCCAATTTGGAAATAATTCAACACCACCACCTTCATAATCTAATAAAGTCTTCCTCCCAACAAATTCTCCAAAATGGTAAAAACGCATATTGGTCGTCACTTCAATGTAAGATGGCCCTACAAACACATATTAGTGATTTAAGGTTCAGTTGGACCAAAAAATTAACATGCACAACTAACCTAATTACATTTAGGAAATCATTAAAATCACAATAGCATATTTCAAATAATCAGAAAGATTGTTTAAAAACAAACCCTAAAATCAATTTCAAATTGATAATGGATTAAATATAAAACAAAACATATTTAGGGTAAATGCCAGATCAAAATTTAGGATTAACGCCACTAATATATGAATTCAATACAAAAAAATTGAATTTTGAGTGAATTATCACTTACTTTTATCCGACGAAGTCTTTGACGAGGTGTCTGCTTTTCCAAACATGCTTAGTTACAGTAAATCACACAATGTAGAGTATGTAATTGCAGATTTGATGGAAATATTGATAGAGATTGAGTGAGGGAAGAGGTTTGGTTGGAAGATGAAATGATTTAAGAGGGAAGTTAATGAGAGAAGTGAGGAAATGGGTAAAGTAGGTCTTTCATAAAGAGAAGGGTATATCGGTCAATATTTACAAAATATGGCCGGAATCCTCATTTTGATTCAACTTTCAATGGTAACAGATAAGTTGGGTGTAATTTACAAATATATTTATATAAGGCTGTAATTGTCAAAATCATGTTTATAAAAGGCTGTAATGAACAATTTTGCCTTTTAATTATTTAAATTTAACCTTTAGTTAATTTTAGTTTTGATACTGTGAATTAGGCCTTGAGTTTAATTTTTAAGGGAATTTCTCCAACTATTATGACCCCGGGGGAAATCTAGTCTTAGCTCCGTCCTCTTGTTATCAACCATTGTACACAACTATACAACGGTTGTACGCAATAACTGTGATACTCCATATCCCTTTAGGAGACTAGGTCGAGTACGAGGTTGGTACTCGGTCGAGTAGGGCTGACTCGGTCGAGTCACCTAGGGGTACTCGACCGATTGAGGCAGAGGACCCAGGTTTGGGGGGCCTGTCATTGTTATTGAGGACGCAGACCGAGTAGGTCTGAGACTCGGTCGAGTAGGTGTCACTCGACCGAGTGGCTAGTGGGACTCAAATGAGTCGCGTCGATATGGGAGGCTTTAGTTCGGATTTCTGTTATTTCAAGCCATGGGTTTAAGGGTTAGTATAAATAGGCTTGTAGCCAACATTATGCATATTTCTAATTCAGACATCAAAATCTAGAGAGAGGAAAGAGAAATAAATACCTTGTTCTTCAATTGATTTAGGGATCTTGCTGCTAGGACGTCTAACTCTATCTTTCAATTTGTAAGTTATCTTTTGATCTTCTGAAGACTATATTATCCATATTTCTTGGCTTGTATTATCTTTTCTAGTAATCTTATTCAATTAGTTTTAGACCTAACCCTAGATATTGAGATTTTGGCGGATTCATTAATATATATGGGTAATTGATTAGTGTAAGTAGTTATTATATGTAATTCATGAATGGAGGCACCTTATTCATAGAAGAACGTTTTGATTGTTATTGATTACGCTTGGATTTTCTAAAAGCTTGCGATAAGCTCTTCTCATTTATTTGGATCTATGTTAATTGTTTGAATGATTGAATTGTGTGACAACGGTTGTTAGTGAACCATGTATGTTTATGAGTTATTGTGAATATTCAGAATATGGATTAAGATCATTAATTTTGAGATAGTTGTACTATTTAGCACCATAGTGCCGAAAGTGTTGCACTGCACTTGTTGATTCATGGGCCGGAAGAGCTGCGGTTCTCAGAAATATTATATCGCGGGAACAATACATTTAGTAGAATTCGAACACTTGTTTGTGTATATGTGTGTCGTCTACACAAATATTTTATTCTTTGTGGCCTATTATGATCCATTTTAATTTAAGTTTAAATGGATAACACTGAATCTTGCATGTTAGTAAGTGGTATGTTGCTATGGACGTGCTTTGGGAGATGGGCGAGATGAGTCTCAGCAAGTAGAAGTCGATCGCCTAGTAGTGTTTAGATGTTATTTTTAGTTTAAATAAAGTCTTCCGCTGTAATGATTAGTTTTTGGTTTTATTAGTCACAAAGAATTCTAAGAGGGTCTTCTTATACAATAAAGATTTAAAATGTTCTTCTATTGTTGGTGTTTATATGTACTACCTCAGGAAACCAACATGGTAATTCCTTTATTTATTAAGGAAGGTCTAGTTAAGGCTCCTGCATAAATGAGGGTGTTACAATGGTGTACACATCCAAGTACGTTACAAGCACTCGACCGAGTTTATTTGTCTGATGCAGGTCTGCTTATGGAGGCGCGTAACTCGACTGAACATATTGGGCACTTATAGATATTTCAGTCTGCACCTCCCAAAAGCCACCCGATGATGATCCGACGAATGTATTTAGTTTATTTTTCAATTTATGATGTTTCGTAGGTCGGTTAATAAACGATATATCGAATATTTGTGTCACCCCTTTTATCGTCATCTACGTGGCATCAAAGCAATTTTGACTCTAATTAGAGTCGATTCAGAGTCCGGGTCAAAAACCGTCACCCTTTTCAAGAATCCCGTCTATTTCTGAGACAGAATATTCTGAAAACCGTCAAGTAATATTTTATTAACCTAAGAGGTGGACACACTAATCGATCTCTATTTAATACTCCTCCGTCCCGGTCAATTGTTGTCCTTTCATATTGGCACAAAGACCAAGGAAAGAGTAGGGGACCAGTTCTGGTTATACTTAGTGGATGACAAGTGGACACTAGTGACATCGTGAGGTTAAATTACTCATAGAAAACCTTCCAAATATAGAAAGAGCAATAATTGACTGAGACTCCCTAAAAAGATAAAGGACAACAATTGACCGGGACTCAGGGAGTAAGATAAAACTTTATCCCTTCTCCTCGGAATTCGAAATTATGTGTGTTCTTGTGACAAAAGGAAACCTCCTTAGAAAAAACAAAGCCAATGCTCTGCTTCTTCTAAGAGACGCAATAAGTGCTACGCCTGTTCTGAGGGGCTATTTCTCGTTGTTACAGTCCGAGTAAAGCTCCTCGTCTATTTTGCTATAAATAGAGGTCTTCTTCCTCCATAATTTGACACACATGAGTTGATTTTCCTCCACTACTTCTCCCTCTCTTTGCATTCTAGACCTTGTACTACTTTTGGCAATTACGGGGCTGATCATTCAGCCTAGTTACCTCGATTACTATCGAGCTCCCACCTCGTTTGCTTAGAATTGCCAATTTGACCATTAGACTTTAATTATTTAACCAACATTGTTCTAATCCTTGACTAATCTCAAGGGCACTCACGTTGCATAGTCTCGCTAATCAATAAAAACCGTCTTTTTAGTCAAATTGCGACGCTATCATGTAACTATAAGAGTGTAAAACTTTTGTTTCAAATTTTTTTATTTTTTATTCTTATTTATTCAACATGTACATACATAATATAAAAATCGTAAGCATTTTTATACGTTTGATATAACTCTGGATTACTCATATTGAAGGTGAATCAGGTATAACTCTGGATTCACTACTCTGATTTGAATTGAAGGTTATACGTTCATCAGCTATAACTTTGGTACTCAATCCCTTGTTTTGACAAGAAGTTATAGTATCATCAACTATAACTTTAGCTCTCTTTCCTTTGTCATTTGAAGCAATTTCAAATTCATCAGTTGTGCCTTTGATCTCTTTTTCCTCCTCAACCAGTTATGGAGGATCATCCTTAGATACTTGAAAGTCAGGTTCATTTTCGTCTTCCTCATCATCCTATATAGACTTATCAAAAGAATCATTTTCATCAGATATAACATGAGCACTTTCTTCACTGCATAACGTTCTTTTGTTAAAAAACTTATAAGCCTTACGAATAACCAATAAAAATAGCCTCATCACTCCTAATGCACTACAAGTTGGATATATTAGGATTTCGACCTCTAAGGAGTTCATAAGGGGTTTTCTTTAAAATAGGTATGATCATAGCACAGTTATGAATGTTGCACGAAGTACTAATGGCCTCAGCCCAAAAATTACGAGGTAGACCACTACATAAATGCATTATTCGGGCCACATCCTCTAGGGTTATATTCATACGTTCAACAACACCATTTTGTTTTGGGGTTCGTGTTGCAGAAAAGTTGTATCCTACACCATTAACCCTACAATATTCTCTAAAAGCTACATTGTCAAATTCAATGCCATGATTTGTATGAATTTAAACAAGATTGGAATTATATTTGTTTTAGACGAGTTTCATAAGGCAAGCAAACTCATCGAAAATCTCATCTTTAGAGTGCAAGAATATAGGCCAAACATACCTCGAATTGTGACAACCCTCGCGAATGCGGAAATAAAACATACAAGCATGTGATTTAAATAGCGGAAATACGGTGTTTTTAAAACTTTTTACATGCCAATAGAAAATACGAGGAGTGTCATATGTTACAAACCAAATACAAAATACTACAAGAGACGTAGTCTCTCAAAATGTTATCCAACAACAAAGTTATTAGCAACTAGCTAAAATCGTCTAGAGGTGTTTCAATCCAGGGACCACGCCCGCTAGCTCACACCCGAACCCAAAATATCACAAGCAAAAAGCCATCCAATCAAGCAACCTGTTCATCCATGAAAAACATGAACGCCACAGTCAGTGGGGAGTAACTCCGGGTTCTCCCAGCCATATCACATTAAACGTACATAAAAGGAAATATAAAAGTAGAAGCATGCATATATAGATATACATGTGAAATACGATAAGGATAGATAGGCAATTCAATATATAATGATAAGAGCATATGGAATACAAATCCGAATCCATCATGTTATACAAAGACTCGGGGAGGACACTCTTAGGCAACCGAATACGCTCACTAGGGCTTGCATCTCACCGTTAGCGGTATAAGTTTGATAAGATTGAGACTCGACCAACAAGCCATTGCCAGTCATGGTATGGACCATGAATAATCAATCATGTAATCACGCATCCAAACACAACGACACAAGACGACATCTCTCACGGTAAATGAAACGCACTAGCACCGTGTACATGTCAAGTATGATTAAAAGGCATCCACGGGATATAACATTTCCCAGAACGCATACACGATGCTACATTTCGTATATGTAGACTAATTTCCTCCTGGGAGCACGACGATAATAATACGGTCCTAGTCTAAACCTGGCCAGATTCTCGGAATAAACGTGTTCCGATTCGACATGCGATAAACATTTCGCAT
>JAIUZE010019082.1:0-15543 GCA_022085475.1 Heliosperma pusillum
ATGTGGCGATAGCTGAAGTTGCGAATAATTATTTTAGGGACTTGTTTTCTTCATCTGGCAATGTTATTTCTGATGAGGTTCTATGTGGCTTGGAGGGGCGTGTGACAGACAGAATGAACCTGATGCTACGAGCTGAGTATAACGAAATGGAAGTGATTGACGCTCTCAATCAAATGCATCCTTTGAAAGCTCCTGGTCCTGACGGAATGAATGGCCTGTTTTACCAATCATATTGGCACCTAATAGGCCCGAATGTGGTGAGTTCTGTTTTGAGCATTTTACGCGGAGAATCGTCAATGCATGATTTAAATAAAACTAATATTGTTCTTATCCCGAAAAAAAGGCACTGGATAAAATCCGTGATTTTAGGCCAATTAGTTTGTGTAATGTGGCGTATAAACTGGTCTCTAAGGTTCTTGCAAATAGGCTGAAGGGTTTCTTGGGTGAGATCGTGTTGGAAAACCAGAGTGCATTTACACCTGGAAGACTGATTTCTAACAATATTCTGACAACTTTTGAGATTTTCCATTACATGAAAAATTCAAGAGCTTCGGAAGGATACATGGCGATTAAATTAGATATGGCAAAAGCTTATGATAGAATCGAATGGGGTTTTTTGCGACGGGTCCTCATAACTAAGGGGTTCGACTCAGCTTGGGTGAGACGAGTAATGGATTGTGTGGCTACGGTTACGTTCTCTGTCTTGATTAATGGGCATCCTTCGGAGGAGTTTCGACCAGCACGGGGTCTAAGACAAGGGGACCTAATTTCACCTTATTTATTTATTCTGTGTGCGGAAGCGTTGTCTAACTTAATACGAAGGGCTGTGGAAAGTAATGTTTTGCACGGGATTCGGATTGCAAGCAGCGCACCCCCTGTTTCTCATTTTTTTTTTGCGGATGATAGTGTGCTTTTTGTTCGAGCGTCCTTGGGGGAAGCGGAGGTTATAAATAATATTCTTCGAAATTATGAGACTGCTTCCGGGCAAATGGTCAACATTGATAAGACGACGGTATCTTTTAGCAAAGGAGTGGCGAGAGACCAGAGAGCGAGAGTGGCTGAGAAGCTGGGCGTGGTGGAGGTGGCGGAACATGAGAGATATCTGGGCTTACCTACGGTTATCGGTCGGTAAAAAAAAATTATAACTGATATAATTCGTGATAAGTTGAGCAAGAGATTACAAGGGTGGCGCGGGAAAATATTGTCGAGGGCTGGTAAGGAGGTTCTTATAAAGGCAGTTGCCAATTCACTCCCTACCTATGTGATGAGTGTGTTCAAAATTCCTGCGAACTTTTGCGACGAACTTAGAGCGATTGTGTCACGTTTCTGGTGGGGTCACGGGGAGGGAAGGAGAGGTATTTCTTGGGTGGCCTGGAGGAGGATGTGCAGACCGAAAGGTGAAGGCGACCTTGGCTTTCGTGATTTTAAATACTTTAACCTTGCGTTACTCGGAAAGCAGGCCTGGCGATTACTCACAAAAATGGATAGCCTGTGGGCTCGTATTATGAAGGCTAGATACTTTCCGTATGGTGATTTTATGGAGGCGGGCATTGGGCTCAATGCGAGTTACACTTGGAGGGGATTAATTGAAGCTAGGGGGGTTCTCGGGCAGGGACTTCGTCGTAGGATCGGAGATGGCCGTGACACTTTAGTGTGGGGGCACGCGTGGATACCAGATACTCAAACGGGTAGGGTGATTTTGCCGTGTGCTGATGAGAATAATACTTTAAGGGTGGCTGAGCTATTGAAAGATAATGGGAAGGGTGGAACGAGGCGAGGATCGAGGAGCTTTTTCTGCCGTTCGAACGGGATAGGATTATTAATATCCGGCTCAGCCGGAATGGCGGACCTGATGTCTGGTACTGGGGCTTGGAGAGGGATGGGATTTATTCTGTGAAAACGGCGTACAAGATGTTGGCGGGTAACGAGGTTGATGGGGTGGAGCAGTCGAGCCGTGAGAGGGAGTTGTGGCTGTGGAATAAACTCTGGAAAGTTCCGGTCTGGCCTCGTGTTAAGCTCTTCTTCTGGCAATTGTGTAATGAGGCACTGGCAACAAAAGCAAACATCATAGCTCGAGCTGGAGGTGAGTCTTCTACTTGTTTTTTTTGTCATTCTTTTTGTGAGTCGAGTCTTCATTTGTTTAGGGATTGTAAAGTGGCACACTGGGTTTGGGATGGGCTCGAATTAGCGTGGGATGAAATGAGGGAGCAGGGGAGCAGTATCCGGGAGTGGGTGGAGGCACGGTGGAAGGAGATGGGGGAGCGGGAGTATGGGAAATTAATGGTGGGTTGTTGGGCAATATAGGAACACCGGAATAGTGTTATTTTTGATGGAGTTGAAATGACCCCGGATAAAATTGTGCGACGGGTTACTGATATTTTGAATGAAGAAAACGGTGAGGATGGTGCTGAGACTGGCAGGCCCAGCAAGCGAGGGCAGAAAGACGGAGATACGGAGAAAGGTGGGTGGGTTGTGGCACCAGCTGGGTATGTAAAGAATAATGTTGATGCTGGAGTGAAGGAAGAGGAAGGAGTAAGTACGGGGCTGGTTTGTCGTGATGAAGTGGGAGGGGTTCTGTGGGGTGGTGGTATTGTTCGGGACCAGAACTGGGATCCGGCCCTTGCGGAGGCGGTAGCGGTATTGGATGGCCTTCAAGAAGCAAAGGATAGGGGACATCGAAACGTGGTCATGGAAAGCGATTGTTTACAGGTGATTGATGCGCTACAGGAGAGACGGCAAGGAAGAAGTATTTTCGCCCAAGTCATTGATGACATTTTGGAGCTGTGTTATAATTTTCATTCTGTTATTTGGTCTTTTACTACTAGAGTTAATAACTGTGTTGCACACGCTCTAGCGCATATTAATCCTAGGATCGTCGGTAGATTCTTTTGGTTGGATGCTCTTCCTCCAACTGCGAACGATGCTGTACGATTTGATTTATCGTTATTGAATTAATACCCCTCGGGGTGTTACCCTAAAAAAAAAAAGTGTAATTACTAGATTAAGTGAGAGCTTTGACTTGTATAATGTTTGTGTGTGTTTTGTTTGTTTGGGGGGGGGGGGGGGGGGGGGGGGTTAGGGTGAGAACCTAATCAAACCTTAAGCTAGGACTCGTCTCGCACCGAGAGATGAAGGTGTATCTTGACTCGCTTTTAGACTAATCTTAACCCTTATAGTATCTAACCTTTGCCTACATTAATGAACACATTCACCTTAGCTTCTTTTAATATTTGAGTTTAATTATATCATTGCTTCCTTGTTAGCTTTAGTTGTCATTAATCTCCACTCATTTGATTTTAGCTAGAACTAAACTAGAATTGTCTAAACCGTCTTAGAGCCTTAATTTCCGTCTCTTGAGATTCGACCCTTGCAATACTCAACGATCTCATTGTACACTTGCAAGGTTAAATTAAAACACGCATCACCACCACCTCATCTTTCGCAACTCCCTCTACTCCCCTCTCCTCACCCCTGACTATCACACCACCAAACTCCTCGTCATCCACATCACCAATCACCTCCTCCTCCTCCCATACTACCCCGCCTGCATTTCTTACTCCACCTCCCCTCCATGCCACCCGCTAAACTAATTAATAATATATTCAAGCCTCACACCATGATGAACCTTGTCGCTCAACTCACACCCATTGAACCACGAACCCTTCGCCAGGACCTCTCCGAACCCCTGTGGCGTGCTGCCATGGAGCAGCAGTACTTGTCTCTCACCATCAATAAAACATATCATGGAGTATTCGAGTCTTGTACCACATCCTCCCAAAACATAATGGGTTTTAAATGGATCTTTTGAACCAAGTACAAACCCGATGGCTCCCTCGACAAGCACAAAGCCCGCCTTGTAGCCAAAGGCTTTCACCAACACCCCTCTATTGACTACAATGAAACCTTTAGTCCCGTAATCAAACCTGCTACGATCCGCCTAGTGCTCACCCTTGCCTGAACCAAGTGTTGGCCCCTTCGTCAACTCGACTTCAATTATGCCTTCCTTCAAGGCACTCTCACTGACACCGTTTACATGTCTCAACCTCCTTGATTTATCGACCCTCAACGACCAGATTATGTATTCCATCTTCACAAAGCTATCTATGGCCTAAAACAGGCCCTTAAGGCCTGGTACACGGAAATTTGCACTTATCTTCTTGGTGTGGGGTTTACTAATTCCACTTCGGATACCTCCTTAATTTATTGGCACTCACCCGTAACTCTGTTTGTTCTTATTTATGTCGATGATATCATTGTCACAGGTTTATGCTTCATGGCCGTCTTTGCCTTTATTGATGCTCTCGCTCGCCGGTTCTCCCTCAAAGACCTTAGTTCGCTATCCTACTTTCTTGGTGTCGAGGTCACCCCTGTTTCTACTGTGCCTTTCCTCAACCAACGTAAGTAGACCACCAAACTCATTCTTTGTGCTGGCATGCTTGATTAAATCACCACCAACTCCAATGGACTCCTCGACAAAGCTCACCCTCCAGGAAGGTACTCCTCACTCCAACTCGACCAAATTTTGTACTCTTGTTGGATCCTTGCAATACCTCTTCTTAAAACTACAAGAAACATGGTCTCCACCGTCTGAAATATACCGACCATGTCTAAAACGATCGGTAAATTTAAAACTCGCCCCGACATAGCCTTCATCGTGAATAAACTCTCACAGTTAATGCACCTGCCAACCGACGTTCATTGGGCCGCTCTTAAACGGCTGCTTCGATATCTAGTTGGCACCATCTCTCATGGTATTACCATCCATCGTGCATCTCCACTCACACTACTTCATGCTTTTTCCGATTCTGATTGGGCCGGGGATTGAAATGATTTCACCTCCACTGTTGCCTACCTCGTCTACCTCGGCCGTAATCCACTATCTTAGAGTTCTAAGAAACAAAATACCGTCGCCCGCTCCTCTACTGAAGCGAATAATTGCTCGATAGCCAATGGCGCTGCCGAACTAACCTGGCTCACTCACCTACTTCATGAGCTTCGATTTACGCTCCCTAGTTCCACTCAAATCTACTGTGACAACATAGGTGCTACTCAGCTAAGCTTGAGTCCCGTGTTCTACTCCCGCATGAAACATGTTGCTCTCGACTTTCTCTTCAACCGAGAACGCGTCCAGGATGGCAAACTCCGTGTTGTTCCCGTTGTTCAAGATGATCGGCTAGCCGATCTTATTACCAAGGCTCTCCCTCGGCCTCGCTTCACTATGCTTCTACGCAAGAACGGACTCATATTGTTAATACTACCAAATCCTAATGCTATGAGTTTGATTCATTGTCTCTATTAGGTTTACATTTCCTAGACTAATTGTGTGTCTTCCCTAGTTTACATTTTCTAGACTTATTGTGTGTCTTCCCTAGTTAACATTTTCTAGACTAATTGTGTATCTTCCCTATCTTAATTATTCTATGTTCATACCATTGTAACTAGTATAAATAGCTTGTGCATTCATTTAGTAAATATACTAGATTCACATAAACCTTTCTTATAACATTAAATGGTATCACGATCCATCACGATCCTAACCATCTCGTCATTGTTCTTCACGCATTACCATGGCAACCAACAACCTCATTCCAAATTCCGACGAACCAACAAAACCGCTTATCCCCATCTCCTTTCCAACTTGTATCAAACTCACACCAACAACATACGGTTCTTGGCAATACCAAATTACCCGTCTCCTTCGTGGGTATAGCCTTTATGCCTTCCTCGACGGAACCAATCCACCTCCACCACCCACCATTACCCCACCCGTCACCGATATCAAACCCGACCCCGAACCCCGCCTATGCTACTTGGTTCAAACAAGACAACCGTATTCTTGTTGCACTAGCCGCCTATGCTCCGTTTCTACCATAATTCTTGGTGCCAAAACCTCTCACGAGGCATGGAAGACTCTTGAACTCACCTTTGCCAATCCTTCTCGTGGGCATATTCTCTAAATTAAAGATCGCCTACGACAAATCACCCTCGAAGATAGCACCATCACCAAATACATGTTAGCCATAAAAGCTTGCACAAACCAACTTGCCCAATTCAGAAAGCCAATGGATGATGAGGAAATCATTGCCCAAATCATCCATGGTCTTCCCAACGACCTCTACAAAAATGTCATCGATGCCGTCCGTGCCCGCGACACCCCCATCAGTTTTAAGGCCTTTCACGAGCGATTAATTAAACACAAATTAGTCGTCAAACGCGAACCACCAATACTACCTCCCCCCCCGCCGCCCCCACTCACGCGGCCCATCGTCCGTACAACAATTAATACCCTCGCCACAACCACCAATCCACCTACTCCCTCTCTCACCCTCGTCTGAATGCCCCTGCCACCGCCCCTAACCACCCTCAAATGTGACCACTCACCATTCCAAACCCTTCAAAGGCCGTTGTCAATATTGTCGGCTAACAGGCCATGTCAGTAGTGCTTGCCTGGACTTCAAACGTGATTACCCAAATGTTCCTTCCCCCCTCAGCCAAAACAAACTTTCCCTCATGCACACAGTGCCACAATACCATCCGCATCCGCCACGGCCTATCTTATTGATAGCGGCGCGTCCCATCACATAGCTAAAGACGTTGAAACCCTATCCCTTCATAGTCCCTATGACAGACCCGACGTCTTAATCATAGGCGACGGCTCCACATTCCCAATAACACATAATGGTTCTTTTTCTATCTCTTTCACATCTCGCTCTCTTTAGTTTAATGAAGTTCTAATTGTTTTGTCTATTTCTAGAAAGCTTGTATCCGTCTCTCAATTTTGTAAAGACGACAATGTTATTGCCTATTTCTCACCACATTCATTTTGCTTTAAGGATCGCTCCACAGGTGACATCCTTCTCCAAGGACTGTTTCAAGATGACGTCTATCTATGGCAACCACCAATAACTCAACCTCAAGCCTATCTCACCACCACCATCACGCCCAGCAGCTTGTGGCACGCTCGCCTAGGACACCCCTCTAATGCTACTTTGAAATCTTTAAACTCGATTTATAATTTACGCATTTCAAATTATCAACATTGAAATTCATGTATTATCAATAAAAGTAAAATACTGTCGTTTCATATGTCCACAATAAAAGCCGCTGCCCCACTTGATTTAATCTTCTCCGACGTATGGACGTCACCCGTCATTTCACACGAGTCCTATAATACAATATCATTTTTGTTGACCACTACACTCACTATTTTTGGCTTTATCCTATTTAAAAAAAATCTAACACAGTCCTTACCTTTCACCACTTCAAAGCTCTTGTCGAAAACTATTTTCAAAAAGCAATCAAACAGTTTTATTCCGACAATGGAGGTGAATACAAATAAATAAACCCGTCCCTTCTCAACGATGAGATAACTCACCTCACCCCCCCCCCCCCTCACACACCCGTACACAATGGTTTTGCTGAAAGACGCCATCGCCACGTGGTTGAAACTGGTCTTGCTCTTCTTACCCATGCTGAAATCCTAAACAAATTTTTGCCTTATGCCTTTGCCATCGCTACTTATCTTATGAACCGCTTACCCGCACCAACTCTTCAAAACAAAACTCCATATCACCTATTACTTGGCCATGACCCCAATTTTAACAAACTACACCCATTTGGATGTCTTTGCTATCCATGGCTTTGGCCGTATAACCACCATAAACTTAAACCAAAATCCCGCTCATGTGTGTTCGTCGGATATTCAACCACTCAAAGGGCTTACCTATGCTATGACCGTATCCACAAAAAGCTCTACTTCTCGTCATGTTCGCTTCGTTGAACATGCATTTCCTTATCTTACTCTCACCAAAACCAATCCCTCTCCCCTACCATCCCCTAAACAATGGTGCGAGCTCACCATTTATCTAATTGACCCCGTGTTACCTCTGTCCCAGCAGCCCCCCTCTATCGAACCTACCTCACCACTCCCTTCCTCACCCGAATCTATTTCCCCGCACCCTAACCCCTCATACAACTCCCCTGACTCCTCTCCTGCCTCCTTCACTGAAAGCAACTCCCCACTTCATGCCTCACCCGAACCCACCTCCCCACTCCCCTCTTCACCATCCTCATCTGCCACCACCAGTCCTCCTCCCAACCCACACTCACAAGTCACAACCCTCCCCTCCACCGTCATCACCTCATCAGCACCACACTCCCTTATCCAACAACATAATCAGAGCGAATCCCGTCTATGCCAAATCAGCCACTACTCCATCCCCTCAGTGACACCCACTATCACCAAGCAAGCGTTAATTGATCCACGATGGCGCAATGCCATGATTAGCGAGCACTAGGCTCTTATCTGTAACCACACATGGTCCCTTGTTCCCCGCTCTCAAGCCCAAAACGTTGTTGGTTGCAAATGGGTCTTTCGCGTGAAATACATTTACGATGGTACATTAAACCAATACAAAGCGAGACTCGTCACCAAGGGTTTCCATCAACGCCCTGGCGTCAACTACACGAAAATCTTTAGCCGCGTCATTAAATCGGCGACAATCCGTCTTGTCCTCTCCATTGCCGTTGCTAAAAATGGCACCTCCACCAACTAAATATCAATAACGTATTCCTACAAGGTAATATCACTGACTCGGTTTTTATGGATCAACCCCCCAGTTTCGTTGAGACTGAAAACCCCGACTGTGTTTGTCAACTCCACAAAGCTATTTATGGTCTTAGACAAGCCCCTTGGGCTTGGTATACTGAACTCAAGACCTATTTACTATCTCTTTGCCTCAAAAACTCCGTTTCCGACCCCTCTCTCTTTATTTTAAACACCTCGCAAACAACAATGTTCATTCTAGTATACGTCGATGACATTATCGTAACTGGATCCAACACTTCTCACATTCGCACCTTTGTCAATGACATGTCCCACAAATTCTCTCCTAAAAGACCTTGGCCCACTAACCTTCTTCCTTGGGATCGAAGTCACCCCGACCAAAACCGGTCTCAACCTCAATCAATCAAAATATATATATGATCTCCTCCATAAACTTAACATGCACGAAAGTACTCCGGCCACTACTCCTATGGTTACTCACCCACCATTGACTACGGAACCTACCCAACCAAAAATCCATATCGCGGATTTCCGCTCAATTGAAGGCAGTCTCCAGTATCTCTCACTCTCACAAGACCCGACATAGCCTTTCTAGTCAACAAATTAGCCCAATACCTTTCTCACCCGACCTCCACTCACTGGTATGCTCTCAAGCGGCTTCTCCGTTACCTTAATGACATTTTACATCTTGGAATTCACCTTCATAACACGCATTATGTGATGCGGATTTGGGAGGCGACTCGGAAGATTACATTTCCACAACTGGCTACCTTGTCTACCTCGGTCAAAACCTCAATTCTTGTCCTCGAAAAAGCAACATGCACTATGCCGCTCCTCCACTGAAGCTAAATTTAGAGCAATTGCCGACACCACCTCTAAGTTCTATGGCTCTAATCACTTCTCACCGAACTTGGCTTCTCCCATTCCCGTATGAAACACCTCGCTCTCTCATTCCACTTCATTAAAGAACAGGTTTGCAACGGGTTAGTTCGCATTCAACACATCAATGGCACCAACCAACTCGCTGATAAACTAACAAAACCGCTTCACAAGTCTCGAATTTTCGAATTGTCATCAAAGATTGGTCTTCATCTACGACCGTCCTTCTTGTGTGGGAGTGTTAATACTACCAAATCCTAATGCTATGAGTTTGATTCATTGTCTCCATTAAGTTTACATTTCCTAGACTAATTGTATGTCTTCCCTAGTTTACATTTCCTGGACTAATTGTGTATCTTCCCTAGCTTAATTATTCTATGTTCATACCATTGTAGCTAGTATAAATGGCTTGTACATTCATTTAGTATAAATATACAAGATTCATATGAACCTCTCTTATAACCTTACACTGACCTCCGTCGTCTGTCTTGAGGGGGATGATAAGATTACGAAATCGTCGTAATCCTTGTTAATATTATTTTATACTTGTCTTGTATAATAAGCCAACTATTGTACCTATATACGGCCAAACTCCCAAATGGGAAAAATAAGTAGAAGGTATTGGACAAATTGGTAAAAAAAGTAGAATGTTGGACAAATTGGTAAAAAATAGTAGTGTATTGGATAAATTGGTAAAAAATGTTGATTGAGTGTTTTCCTGGCCAAATTAAATAAATAATGTTAATTATCTTATTACTTATGAACAAATAGTAATTAATATTTATCGTTTCGGGTCGGGTCGAACCATTTCGAATTTGGCTGATTTTTCGGGTATATTACTATCAAGTTTATTATTCCGTAGGTGCAATGGTTAGTATATAAAATTAAACATTCATGTCGGGTCATACTAGTTCAGATCAATTCGAGTAACGAGTCATGATTGAATCCTAAGTTCGGGTATTGTGTCAGTTTGACTAAAATTTTCGGGTCGATTCAGTTCGGTTGGTTTGGATCAATTTTATCCAATTGACCCGATCTAGTCTGAATAAAACCTATTTATTGTCAGTGTCGACTTAGCTTTATATGCATCATTTTAGAATATAGATGATTTGCCTAGATGCAATTTATTGCAAATTTTTTTATATAGTTTTTGGTTAATATAAATGTTGGGTAGAGAAAATAACTAATTAATTTTTATAGTCTTTGGCTGATATCAAAATAATTGGCCTGACTCGAAAGCCAAGACTCGAGTTGACACAATCCCCGAATTGAGAAGCAAAGATCAACCGGTAACCAGAATTGATATTAACTAATATGACCCGACACGAATATTTATCGTTGTAAACTAACCATTTCCCCCAATTTTGTTTTTATAATAATAGCCCAAAAATTGACCAAAGGTCGAAATGATCTAACCTAACCGGCCTTATCCGAGTTATAGTAAACCCCGAAAACGACCACACCCGAACTCGACCTACCTTAATCAATTATAAATCTAAATTCACACAAATTCTTATTTAAGATGCACACTATCCGTCTTAAGCTTAAGACGGGTCAAATACATACCAAATCACCCCACTAGTTCCCTAGAAACTACCAAAAGTTTTGTCTTTATTATTGCCACTTGTTAGTATTTGACCCGTGTAAAGCTTTAAACGAATATACCTGTCTTAAGCAAGACTTACTACTAAATTCAAGTCAAAATAAACTCAAGTCGAGTTATATATTTTGGCCTCAGAGTATTATTTACTAGATTTTATGCCCGTGCGATGCACGGGTTTACATTAATGTCATTTTCATAAACTTTCTATAACAATTAACTTGACTATAATAAAATATAAATTTTAAGAAAATAATATTGATATATTGAGTCAACTTCTACTTTTGCCATATTTTACCAACTTTGTCAGGACTCAACACACCTACATTATTTTTCAATGTGGGACAAATAATATCTTAAGTAGTACACCATTAAAATTATTATTTATGATACTTTCTTAAATTATTATTTATGATACTTTCCTAAATTAATTTTGATGATGTAAATTTCATCAAGGTGGATATAATAATACAAACTTTTAAGAACCCTATAAGACGATACTTAAGAGATTCAAAATATTTGAGTTGATATCTACGTTCGAAGGATGACTCATTTTTACATTAATTTTTTTTTTGTGAAATGAAATGTTAAAGTTTTTATATAAAAATTATAAACACCACTTGAATATAATATAAGAAATGTATATTGAAATAATTAAAATATTTTTCACTTTTTTTTTATGATACTTTCCTAAATTAATTTTTGATGATGTAAGTTTTACTAATGTGGATATAGTAATACAAACTTGTAAGAACTCTCTTACACAATATTTAAGAGATTCATCATTGGGTTGATATCTAACTTCCAAAGATAACTCATATTTATACTTACATGATCACCCCACCTTTTGATAATTTTCCAATGTGGGACAATTATATTAGTTATACGTAATATACTTACCACACTTACAGTCTTACATTATGTTTCGTTATTTATTTTATATTATTTTTTTGTTAAATGAAATGTAATTGTTTTTATATAAAAATTATAAATATCACTTGATTATAATAATATAGGAATATATATAATAATAACTAAACGAATCTCCACTTTCTTTTTTAAGGGTTGTTTGTTTGTCATCTTAAGTCATGGGAAGTAGAAATTCCCATGAATTGACAAAGTTTGATATTGTTTGGTTGACCAATTCATGCGAAACAGAACTTCCCAAGGAAGTCTAATTCCTACATAATGTAGGAAGTCACTTATCTAGCCCCCTAGGTAAGTGCAACTTCCCACATGAATTCACTTCCCACATGGCAACCAAACAATTTTATGCAATCCACATGAATTGCAACTTCATGTGAATCTAATCTTCCCGGGAATTCCATCTTCTCATGTTCAACCAAACAACCCCTTAGATTATTAGATATCGGAATTGATGCATACAGCCTAGTAGACTGTATATAAGCATTAAATTCTGTCAAAATTCACGATGTAAAATAGAATCTTAGTTATTACTTGCAACTTTTAATGTGTATATGCATTTACTTCATTCATTCCCTCTTGATCATTGTACAATAAATAAAACTTTGTTACTCTTTCTTATTGCCGTCAAGAACAAACAAATAAACAATTGATAAAATCCCCTTTATTGAGTTTTCATCATACAAAGACTTTGAGAATATAAATCTTACGTAGTACAAATATATAAATGAAGTTTCTTCTAATATTTATTTATTAATTTAGCTAATGGAACCAGAAATATGTAGAACAAATTTCAAACTTTTAAGGTGTGAGATGTTGCTCTTTAGTGCATTTTGCGGATTAGCTTGTATATGTAGCTGTATAAGCTGTACAAATTACTAGAGCAAATTTAGTTAAGTTGGAACAATTTTGAATCACGTAGATGATGGTATGTTTGATGTTTGGTGCTTTTCATCAGATTAGTTTGTTAGATTTGCTAGAATTTGATTACGGTCTAATAATAATAATCTCTATATTTTGGGTTTTTTTCCTAATTGAGACACTTATATACCGTATGTATATTGCTTGTATTCAGAATTTACTATGAGTATGTTTGATTTTGTTTTGGATGGATTTTTTAGTGAAATTGAATGGTTATTGAATGCTTTCAGTAGCATTTAATGAATTAGAACTTAGTTATTAATAAGGTTTAGCTTAGATTCTCTTGAAAGATTAAATTAGCATTAATTACAAGAATTTTACAAGTTCTTATATACAACCCGTAGGGCTGTAATTATCAAAACCGTATTCACCATACCTATATTACTTTTCGGAGTGGAACAAATAACATACTAAAAATTTCACAAATTATGTATAAATTATATTAGAATCTATACTCTAATGATAGCATTTTTACTAGAAATCTAATTATATTATATTCATTATTTTTTTTAGTATACTTTTTTTGTCTAATGAAAAGTAAAATATTTTTATTCATGAGATAAAAAAATACCTCCGTCCGTATCTGGTTTGAGGAGGCTCTCTTTAAGGGGAATTGGTGATTGCTTAGCGATTTCTGGTTTCCCTTGCGGGATCATGGCTCGTCGGGGCCGCGCACCGAAGACTCAACAACTACATCTCACCTCTCAGCCATCTATTGTAAGCACTACGAACCCTAAAGAATCTATTACTGTAAATACTCTAATAGATTCTGCATTTAAATCTGGTCTTAAAATTCACCTTGTTTTAGCCTCATCCCCTAGTTCTGGATCTGCAACTTCCGGTATTGTAAATGAGGCATCAACATTGGGCACAACATCGGGAGGTAAATCGGGGCATATTGAGCCTCCTAAAAGTAGTAATTTGAATGCTAGTGTTATTAATCACGATAAGCTTCTTTCGACCCCTTCGACTAGTATCCTAGTTGCTAAACCTTCCCTTCCTTCCTGGAAAGAGAAGATTCTGTCAGTTTCGCAGGTGGGTATGGAGCTTCATCAAGTTCAGGACTCATTGCCTGGTAATGAAGTTTGAATTGATGCTGAGGATAATAAAGATGAACTAATCTATTGGGAGAATACTCTGGTTGGACAATTCTTGGGGGGTAAGCCTTCTATGACTCACGTAGAACATTTTGTAGCCAAACATTGGAACAATGTTAAAGCGCCGGAGGTTATCTATTTTAAGAAAGGATGGTTCTTCTTTCGGTTTGCTGAATCTAAAGATATGAATACCATTCTCATAGGTGGTCCTTGGAACATTGGGGGCAAAATGCTAGTCATGAAGAAATGGAATCCTCTGTTTGGGTATGAATTGGACAATGTCTCAATTGTGTCTGTGTGGGTGCTTCTCCCTGATCTGGACCATGTTTTCTGGTCTTCCTCAGCCTTGAGTAAGATTTCTAGCAAGATAGGTAAGCCTCTTTATGCTGATCCTGCCACCACTCATAAGGAGAGGCTCTCTTTTGCGCGAATTCTTATTGAAGTGGATGTAGCTAATACACTCCCTGAACATATTCTGTTACATACTCCATTTGATGAGAAAATCTTGCAGAAGGTTGAATTTGAATGGATCCCATACTATTGTACACATTTTAAAAAGTCGAGTCATGAAGAGAAATTCTGTAGAGTGCTTAAGAAAACAGCCCAAACCAATCCAGTAAAAGATCAAATTCCACCCCTTAATCCTGTGGTGGCTGTTGAGGAGATAAAATCTAGGCAAGCTCACAGGTCTGAGGGGATGGCTGAGTACAGTGGGTCCAATACCCAGCACCCTGTTTTAGTCCAGTCTACTCAGCCTGTGATGGCTAACTGGAGGGTGGCAGAAGGATGTGAGTATGGTGGAAGTGGACATGGTAGGTCTGAGAACCATAAACATGTTCACAACCAGAACCCAGCTCATGTACCTCCTAGCTGCTCCTGGAAGGTTGGTCATATGAGCTTAGAGAAAGAGGGTATTGGTGAGTTTTTGAGCTGTAGACCAAACTCTTCTGAATTTGAGCTTGCCAGCAATGCTGAGTATGATTTGGAGATTAGCACTGAGAAACTTGTTTCCCTATCAACTTCTATCACTGATGATGTGGTGAATGTTAGATTTCTGGCTGTGCCTAAGAAGAAAATAGGTAAAGTAAAGAATCCACAGACATCCAAGCCTATTCATTTAGAGCAAGGATTTCAGGTTTTATTGGAACAGAATATGGAGACTATAGAGGGGGGCCCTCCTCTCCCTTCTCTATGATTGCTGGTGCTTGGAACATTAGGGGTATGAATAATGCCCTTAAACAGTGTGAAATAATTGACTTTTTCAGGGAGTCTAAGCTGGATATATTAGGTGTAGTTGAAACTAGAATAAAGGCAAAGAAGGCTGACTATTTAAGGAGGTTTATCTTTAAGAGTTTTAATGTTTTGAATAACTACGAGTATCATCATAATGGTCGTATTTGGGTACTTTGGAAGAATCCTAGGCTTGGTGTTAAACTCATGTCTGCTGGAGCCCATGTTGGAGCTAGTGTCCTCCACAGTTAGTGTGATAACAGCTAAGGTTCACAGGGTATACTTTGTATTATAATCAGTTGATTAACGTTTATCGATAACGGTTG
>JAIUZE010019083.1:0-10060 GCA_022085475.1 Heliosperma pusillum
TCGATTTCCGTTGTTAAATCTGCAATGATAAACTGCCTAGAACACTTCCAGCGGATACATGACATTTATATTTTGAAATGTCACTTCTACTTGGAACCTTTCCAATAGTCCTCTCTGCCTCGTACTCTTCCAACAGATAAATCTTCTATAAAGAACAGCCAGTTCGTGATTTCAAATCACTTTGATCAATTTGGAAACTGAAGTCTGTGTAACCCCTTACACACAACTCACTTTAAACTCCAAACACATGGAACATATCTATAGTCCTTCGCAAGTACTTAAGGATGTTCTTTATGGCTATCAGGTGACTCTCACTTGGATTTGATTGGAAACAATTTGTCATGCTCAAAGCATGCGAAATCTCGGATTGAGCATACAGCGTAGCGTATATAAATGATCCCGCAACGGAAGCAAAAGGAATCAATTATTATGTGTTCAACTTCCTTGAACTAATCAAAGATCGTATCAACATAAGAATTTTGACTTAATGCTAATATCCTTTTAGATTTATCTTCATAAATCCAGATATCTAAAAGATGTATTCTACTTCTCCAAAATCTTCCATCATTTAAAATGATCAATATGTCTCCACATATAAGACTGATGAAAACCATATTACTCCCACTAAACTTCATGTATAAACATAATTCCTCGAGTTATCGAGAAATATTTTATGACATGATTGACACACTAATTCCAACTCTTTAGTGCTTACTTAAGACATCCTCTTAAGCTTGTAAAATTAACTTATGATAATTAGGATCTACGAACCTACAGGTGAATATAAAATATTCTACCTCTTCTAGAATCGTATTCATGAAGGTGGTTCTTAAGATCCAATTGTCATCATCCTATTATGTAATGTTGTAATCACTAAGTATATTCAAATGGATCGAAGAATTAAGGTTGGTGCAAAACTCTTTGCCTACCAATTTATCTCTGAAAACATTTTAATGTTCATCCATGCAAATTTCGATCTTAAAAATTAATTTACATTGAAGAGGTCGTACTTCTTCTAGTAAAATTTATCAGGTCACATACCTGACCATCATGCATGGAGTCCATTACGAATCGTATGACTCTAAGCCATAGCAAGAAGTTGTATCTAGAAACAGTCTTTTATAAGTCACAGATTAGAATTCATCACTATTAAGGAGTGATAAAATTCCTCCTGACCTCTTAAGGTTCCGAAAAAACAACTACTGAATAAGCAATGAGGAAACTGAACAGACCATATGGTCAGTTTGTGGCTCCTGCTCGGTTTGTGGCTCCTGAAACATTTTCTCCCACTTTGTCTTATCAAGAAATAATCGTATTTTTTATTGAAAGACAGTATCACGAGGCACAAACGCTTTGATCCCGTGATCAATGTAGGATTATTGAGCACTTGTTTCATTCAGATAACTTACAATTTAGGTACGCTACCCATCCATATCGTATATGGAATAAAATCAGACTGTATTAAATGTGCTTTAATATGGTGGGATAAGAAATAACAGACAAAATAATAAAATCCCAAATTTAGTCAAGTGGCTCAGAGTGACTTGATAAAGACAAAATCACATCATATAAGGTTCTGTTTGTCTATGTAATACCACCTTATCTCATAGTGTGTGTTAGAGAAGTTAACTCGTGAAACTATTTCACAATACTTTTGGTGAAAATCAAAGTCAATACTGAGATATTTCTTGTTACGATTTGGTTGTAAGTCCACTATCTAATATTCTTGGTGGTTAACTACTTCATATTGAAGTTTTTTGAACTTTTCAAAAATTTCTCTTAGCACCTCATTAAGTAGAATCAAACACAATATCTACTTAAGTCGTCGGTAAATAAAGTGAAGTAGTCATTACCATCTCTGGTTGTGTATGTTATTGGACCACACATATTCTTATGTAATATGGCCAATAACTCACTAGTTCGATTTCATTTTCAATAAAAAGGGCACGAATCATCTTGCCTTGAATACAAGATTCGCACACACCATAAGATTCAAAATGTGGTCTATTTTGATTTTTCATATTTGTCCCACAAATACTTATAATCATATGTTTAATTATCTTGCATAATTAAGTGTTAATTTGATCATATAACAATTATATGACTCAAATTAATAAATAATATACACTCAACTTTTAAGTGCTATTTAACCATTATATCAATATATAATGGGTCCCACAATGTCCAGTTAATTTATTTTACAACTCTTTGTAAACATAATTAACCAATTACCTCTACCTCAAAATATATGCATAACCTCAACTAATTTAATGAATTAATGATTAATCACTAAATAAAATCTTATTTAATCGTATTACATAAGACGTAAAGTTTATTCAGTCAGTAATCGTATAGTTGACTAATAAACTTAAGTGGAATGAGTTCCTAACTCAATTTCCAATAAATAACTCTCGTAACTAAACGTACATATCAAATATATGTAATGCCCTAATTAAACTGTATCGTATACAAATAATTAGTATTCTATTTGGGTCGCATCCTTTAGGTGTGACCTAAAGGGATCAGTAGATTACCGCCGTCATACGACAATAACGTCAAACTCTAGTCAGCCGAGCGTTACCGATTCACGTTAATCAACTGACGTGGAGTATCAAATCATGCCACGTATATTCCAAATGATATTTATTATATAAATGCACTATTGTGGAGGACACTTACTCCAACAGTTTCCTACTTTGAAAGAAAGATTTTCGCGTTTCTTTATGGGAATTGCGGTAGATTTCGAACTCTTTCTAAATAAAATATGAATATACTTTACGAAGAAAGATAAGTTTTGAAACATTAAAATATCCGGAGTATTCTCGAGCGTTCAGACATGGTTTTAAAAGACGGTTTTAGAGAATGAAGCGATTTTTTACCCGGGTTCCAAAATGACTCTAACGACTGTCAAAACAACCGTATCGGCACGTAGATGACAACCAAGGGGTAGACACAACTGTTTGAGCTATCACTTGACGATAAACTTACGAATTATCATAAATCGTTTCGCATACAAAACATGTGGCCCAATCATCACTGGGTGGTTGGCGAAAGGTGTATATTCGAGGTATCTACAACATCACATAATGGATCCCACGTAAACAATTCACACGAATATCGCCCAAGTAGGGCTAATCATGCTTATCTAAGTATAAGCTAAACTTCATGAACTACCAAGTATGGGATACCTTCAATATTGTGTCGGGTAAGAGGTCCACTAGGTTGAGCTAAAGGTAACTCGCTCGAGTCAAGGGTCCACTCGATCGAGTCAAAGTGGCACTCGATCAAGTACTAGGAGCACTCGGCTGAGTGCCACACTCTAGAGTTTGGGTTTGGTCCAAATCACTTGTAAGGTCACTTATTCGAGCACACGAACGTAAATAAATCCAAGGGTGACTACTGCATCACCTAAAAACCACATTCTCAAATAAACTGTCGGCCTCATGGCCATCGTCACGATATAATCAAACTAAACATTTGACTCATTACATGACGTGCACAACATACTATTTCAATATTTATTTCACAATCATTTCATTTATGTCCCTACTCTAGGGGCGGTACCGCCACCAACAATCAAAACCGTAGTGCGAAACACAATAACCACATTTATACACATCGCCTTTATACGATCCCATAGACATGATAATGATATCACATAGGACAATAGCAACATCACAAGTGAACGAAATACCACAACAAGGTCACAATACGTAACATGGAGGTTTTATAAATAATTAGGAGACGATTCCTCAAGTAACATCTACGTTACAATCCATAGGACCAGTTTCTCACATAACCATTTTCATAATTTTACACGCATACTTAAATCAAACGAATCACACTATATAACATAATGATTAAAGCACTTAAACGATATAATCAAACTCTTATGCATCACATAAAACGTTCTCAATATGACTAATTAACGCTTCTTGAACCAACTTTCAATGGGCAACCTCGCCCCTCTATTTTGCTGAAAAGCCCTCGAAACTCGCTAGAAAACCGCTTGAACACCTCTATAAAACCCATAAAAAACCGCTTGAAAACCGACGTCGGTAAAATAATGCAACATAGTTCACTTACACGCATATCATTGTTTTCATGCACAACACATCTCTATTTAGGTTTTCTTATTTACCATGTTTACATCATTACTTACTCAAACCCAGTTCAAGTACCAAAATTTTTTTAGAGTTGAAATATATAGCATTTTCCTTTACATATTCACACGACTCGCATTCATATTACAAGAATGAGCACACCTCGACCCAATTAAAATATATGTCTCGAGTTCATGACCTTCAACGCCCATAAGGGAGACAAACTTAAGTGAAATTACGCAACATGAAAATTTTAATTCAAGAAAATACAAAATGAGTCAATGAACACCGAGACATATAACACAATCGGACCAAGGATGAAACATGAAATCAAATCCTCAGTTGAATTCATAAAACAACTTCGCAGAAAACTCAAGATAAGATTTTACAATTTGGGACAACACAACTCATTATTAACAACATTGTAAGTTTACGGCACAATTAAATCAATCATTAGCACAAAAATCAAAATTTAAGCATCGACACCCTAACTCTTCACACATATCACCATTTACAAAGGTTTGGGTAATATGAGACAACTAGGCCAAATCTCAATTACAAAAAAATCCAAAATATTAAGACAACTTTTCAATTCAATCCATGTCATAACATCACTCATTCATTAACACACCACTTAAACCATGCTTAAAATACGAACGGAGAAACCACAAGTCAATCACAACATAACGGATTTCAAAATTTGAGTCAAACTTTCAAGACAAAACTTTCATTTAAAGTCGATACATAACTTTGTTAACAATAAAATTGGTCTCATAGTAAAATTAAGCAAAGTTTTCTCAAATGGTAGGTTCAAAATTTTGGCCAACATTTTAAGGCAAAATTCACAATGACAAATAATACATAGCTCTACCAAGCAACTTGAAGTCTTGCGACACGACCAAGACAAGAATTGACATTGAAATCAGCTTGGAAAATCTTTAAAACACCTCTCTAATTTCTTAGTTCACTCACAACATTACTAACAAGTCCGAAATACGATGAAGCCAGCAAAGCATGTTCTAGATGAAATAACATTACTTGAGATAAAATTTCAAATGTAAAACAAGATTTAACATTAACAACCAAGATTAGGTCCTTATTAAACAATTACACCAAACAACAACACAAAGTCAAATTGTTGACTCAAGAAAGACGCATTTTCGAGTTCATTAATTTTGGGGCAACACTCCCCATAAAACTCGACATTCAACAACAATAACGATGACGTGCAACAATAATCACTATCATGAATCAAACAAAGTACGTGATATTTGTCAACTCTCGAATGTAGAAAGCTTAAGTCCAAGTAGCAATCATCAACAATGAAGTTTTGAAAACTTTAAAGGGATATAGAAACTAATTACGAAATTAAAGAGGTAAGGCAAAACAGATTACTAACAAAAATCTCACAAAATTCAGAATTCACATATGGCACTCGGGCGAGTGCAGGGTCCACTCGGCCAAGTGCCCTTCCCACTTGGTCGAGTGCCCTTCCAACTCGGTCGAGTGCCTCTCTACGGTTGGCCAATTTTCCCGACAAAGAACGACTACACTTATTCTAGAGGCTACTTCACTAATAACCATTACCATTCACACTCTAGATCTAGTACTTAGTAAAAATTCAAACATACATGCGATAATTAACGCATAAAGACGGGGTTAATGCCCCTCAAACACAAACACGTCATAAATACTCTCAAACACGTAACATTTTCAAACACGTCATCATTTTTATCCAAATTCCTACATTTTAACGTTATCACACTAATAGCTATTCATACATGAATCTTATCCACTCGTCATATCGAACACGAAGTCACACCACATTTTTGCATAACCTTTACATATCGATACATAACATCCACTCCCAGAATATGCTATACTCATCAATCATTTCACAAATTTCCAAATTTTATCAACCGTCAAATAAGTAATGGCATCATGCAAGAAACTTAACGAAATTCACAACACACGAGTAATAATACAACATTCCAATTCACATTTCCCGACTCATAACCACCCATGTAGTAACCAACCGAGACAATAAGCAGTAGTTTGATATGAGGGCGCCCACTCACCCAAAATCGTACTCCTATTGTACTCATGTCGGGTTCATTTTATGAGTCACTCCTAAGTTAATTTTGATTCATTGGTTTAGGTTCCAAAATCGTCGCTCTGATACCACTTTATAACACCCCGTTTATCGCCCAAGATAATTGAAGGCGTTAACATCTCCGTTTCTCGAGGCACTGAATCTGAACTACAATTAAGCAACTTTTTAATATAAATAATTCTTTAGTTAATTACAAAACAAAGCTAATGAGTAAGTTCAGTACAAGTCAACTACTACGAAAATTTACGACGACTATATCATGCCGACTCGACTCAAAGTCTGAAGCCCATCCCGTCTCCCGCGTATTATCAAATAAACCCATACTCTTCCTGCTCCGCATTTGATCAGAAATATCATATGGATCGACACATGCCACCTCGAAATTGGGAGACAATTACACGGATAAACAACACGTCAGTTTCAATAATAATATTATAATAACAAAAAACGTGCCACGGTATGAAATATGCAATATAAGACATAGTGCACCAATGTCACAACACGATCACCACACTTTTACCGCGACACACCCAGCCGTACCCACAACATAACACATTGGTATCGGAACACACCCAACCGCACTCAAATCACAATTAGGTACTCGGGGCACACCCGTGGTACCGGGTTCGAGAGATACCCGAATCCCATGACGACTTCGTGTCTCAGATCACGAGTTCCTTCGTGCTCAAGTCATTAATGTGCACATCCCCCTTGGAGTGGGAAGCTTGATGAGTTTTCGCGTACCGAAATCAAAGATAATTACCCTAGTATAGGCTTACAACAAATTAATACAGTTAGGGAAGTAGGGGGTCGATTACAGGGAGACGGGAGTTACTAAATACGTTGTCATGGGAGAATTCTATCAAGGTCAGTTTGATTGATTGAAGTTTGGGTTGGGTTGGTAAAATAAAGCAACTTACAAGATAAATAATAACCAAATAAATGAGAAATCTAGGGGACACAGGTTTCACATGTAAACTAGAATAACAGTATTGTCATCAAAGGGGTAGTGCAGTCAATAAATGTTTAGGCCAAATGGTACTTCCTTGTCGGGATGAGTAATACTATACCATAGAATGGGTCCTAGCGGTCTTTCAAATCTTAATAGGGCGTCCTACTATTCATGCTTTGTCTAATTCCCTTCCAGTCTTTCATTCTAAAGAAAAGAATTTAACAAGTATAGTTTAAAAGTCATGGCCTTTGATTAAAGACTACTAACTCACTATAAAGATAAAACTAACTACTATAACAAGAAAGAACTTGGATTGATAAAGGAAAAAAAGAGAACTAGAGTTACCAATATTAAGAAATAGAACTTGAATAAGAAAGAAAACTCTAAAGTAAACCCAAGGCAAAGCTTGGATTATTACAACAAGATGTTTATAACAAAAGTAAACTAAGACTAAAATTATACTAAACTAATCTAAGAAGAAGAGAAGAGAAGTTGTTGTTCTGTAGATTGGATTGTGAAGTTGTGATGGGTTGTGTTGTAAGTTGTGTTGTAATTTCTTTATGCTAGCAAACCCCTTCTTTTATAGGCTCTAGAAACCGCGTCAAAGGACACCCGCACTTATGGCCATTAATCTCGAGTCAATAGAGGTATGTGAGGCATCCAAACGCCTAGATTAAGGCATCCCTGGTCGGGTTTAGTTGTCCCCGATCGAGGACACATGACTCTAGCTCCAAAATTGATATTTTGCTTGGTATTCATCGTTTTATGCACCCTTAAGCTTCAAGCGCGATAGGGAACGTGTATAACCATCATTTAAGCTTTATATAAACCTTATAATTACCCTTGATTATCTCCCCAAGGGATAGGGGTTGGAGACGACTTTTAATAAGGCATTGTAAAATCGTCGCAACTTATGCATCCGAGCTCGGAATGACTTGAAACTTGTTTCTTTTGACTTGGGACTTGTAAATCTTCATTGCACACCATCTTATCACGTTCTCTTCAATATTAGCTTCACCTTGCTCGTTATTCATTCAAATGACGGGATTTGGCGTAAATATGACTCAAATTCTACAAATGACATAAAAACACGAGAATACTTCCAAAGAAGCAGTTAGCTCTTAAAACCACTATAAATAGTGAATAATAACATGTAAATATGAGCTAATATGAGGGATAAAAGTATATAAATATTGGACACATCAAATTTCCCCAAGCTAAACCCTTTCTTGTCCTGAAGCAAGCACGTAACAATAAATATGACAAGGACAATGGCGACGAGCAACAATCATTCCAACTAAATGCAAATCCCATAAAGTAGCTTAGTACGCTCAATGAAAAATATCCCGAAACAACATGGGCATAGGGAGATACAAAACAAGGAAGAGATTTAAGTGGCGGCACATCATAAAGGACTTAACATGGACATTTCAACTCTTGCATGATCTTATATGACAATGGACTCTCACTAGACACTCATCCACTAAAAATATGTGAACATGGCAATTTATATGTGAATGACGCTCTCCTATCTACAACTCAAGAGAGCGCACCCGCAATCTAGTATGGTAGACATTCAAAATTCACAAGACAATTCTAAACATGATCGTATGCATAAGAAAAAAAACCGAGAAGACAAAGCTAGTTTGGAATAACTGGAACACCCCCAAGCACTCCCTTATTACCTGGATTTTGATGCAAGGAGGCATGAATGTCAAAGAAAAACTGTACAGAATTGTGTAACAACCCGAAATATACCCGATTTTTCTAGTAAAAATATTTACTAACACTTTTCAGTAGAACTTAAGTTTTTAAAATAGGAATTTTTGTTCTGAGACTTATTTTGAAATTCCGCGTTCGTATTTGGAATTTTTGAGGGATTCCATGAAAAGTCCGTTTTTAGTCATCTTTGACTTTTTTTGACTTTTAAGTCGTCTTTGACTTTTCCTTGACTTTTTAAAGTCGTCATTGACTTTTTCTTGACTTTTAAGTCGTCCTAAACTTTTCTTGACTTTTAAGTCATCTTCGACTTTTCTCGACTTTTCAGTCAACTTTGACTTCCGTTGACTTTTCCCGACTCGTCTCATACGTTTGAAGACCGAAATTTTAATTTAAAAAATATCATATTTTTGATGTTATTTTTTATTTAGATTTATTAAGATTTATCATAATTTTATATATTATTTGGAATTTTATGCGGAATTTAAAGAATAACGTTTACCGGTTTTTTAACCAAACGTTATTTAACTATTCCCTCCCGACGCATCGTAATGCGCGCAAACAAAATGAAACTCGACTTTGGCATGAGTCACGCGCGCCCATTTCCTCGTTTTCTCCACCTCACATGAGATCGTTTTAATTCTTTGAATTAAACTAAAAATATAATATCTAATATTTATTTTACTTTATCTATCAGTTAACGAAAATACGCAAATCTTGTTTACACTAACGGACCCACAGTCACCATAATCACAACACGGTTTTTCCTCTCTCTTGCTTGTATTTCTTTCTTTTTCATACAATAACATAATATCTAATAATCTTGATATTTAATTCAATTTAACTTAATATCTAATAATACGTTAATTATAATTATTATACCGGGATCATCCATAACAAACAATTTCAAACCCAATCTCACTATTTTTCTCTATAAAACTTCCCGCGCACACACTCCACTTTACTCACAAACACTTTTCATTTTCAACAATCAATTAAGATCAAAATATCACTTTCCTTTAATCGTTCTGAGGCGTGTCTTGCGTTCTTCTCCGTTCTTCTCGTTCTTGGCAAACCTTCATAAAAACCTTCATTGTTTAATTTAAATCCGTCCTAACTTATATTTCAGGATCTCGTCTTCTCTTCTTCGCCTCCTCATCTTCCCGTACGGTT
>JAIUZE010019088.1:0-35589 GCA_022085475.1 Heliosperma pusillum
AATAGGAGGGAGTATATTGCAAGAAATCGTAAAGATTCTCTTCATTTATGATTAGTGTCAAAAAAAAAAATTTTGCACTTGGACTTGAATGGAGGGAGTATTATTTAACATCATCTTGAACTCCACTCAAGATAAAAGCTTTGAAATTAAACCCAAATTCACGTACTACACCTTACCACCGCTACCTCTGACCCTTCCTTGCTACAGCCTCTTATCAGCGGTGTCGCCCCTACAATCTTTCCTATTATGGCGGCCAACCATTGTCAGACATCTTCCAACCACCGCCAAGTCCTGATAAGCCAAAACTACATTATACTTTATGAACAATAAAATATTGATTGAGATTATGGGAAAAAAACAACTTATTAATGATTTACATTTAATATATTAAATATGATTTGTATGTTCAAATTATTAAAAAAAGTTGATTTATATGAGAAGTTGGATGTTGAGGAATTGATTGAGATCGATCTGTGCATTTTCTTAGTTAAACGATTAAAGGGTATTATAGGAAAGTATTGTGTAATATGTACTAAAGTGAGTAAAAAACTTTAGAAACCTCAGTTTAGACATCTCAAAAACCCCTCGATAATGAATGAATAAACATTTTTAATATACGTCGCGATTTATAACTTTTCGTAGGTCGACTGATAAGCGATAACCTGAACATTCGTTTCAATCTTTGATTCGTCATCTACTTGCCAACACGATCGTTATGACATTAGATAGAGTTAATTCAGAGTCTGGAAATCGTTAAGATAATATTTATTGGAATTAGAGTTTGACATAAACATTCGGACTCTTAAGCAATAAAGATAAAATTTTATCTCTTCCTTGGAATCCGCGCTTTCACGCGTTTTAGTGTGGTAGGAGGAGTCCTCCTTAGAAAAGGCGCAGCAACTGGGCCAACAGTTGAGAAGGGAAGCACAGGTTGGTGCACCTTTTCTAAGAGGTGCACCCTCTCGTATCACACTTCTCCTTGAACTTTTCACATATTTTGTTATAAATAGCGACCTCACCTCTTCATAAATCGACACACCGAAGTTGATTTTCTCCACTTCTCTTGTTTCTTTGCATTCAAGACCTCGCTACTGGCTCATCGACATTTACGTGTTTGATGACTCGACCACGTAAGCTGAATTGCTATTGAGTACCCATCACTGTAATACCCATGTCTCTAGGCTGATGCTCGGTCGAGTTTAGAGCATACTCAACCGAGTGGGGGAGGCACTCGATCGAGTTTAGTTGAGTGGGTGATCATGGGTGTCTTGGGTCATGCTTCGTGCTGGAACTTGACCAAGTAGAAGTGTACTCGGTCAAGTAAGGAGTAACTCGGTCGAGTATAAGTGTACTCGGTCGAGTGGAGGCGTATTCGGCCGAGTAAGGTGGCACTCCGCCGAGTGTGTGTGTGTGTGTGTGGGGGGGGGGGTCGGGTAGTTTGGGTGTCCCCTGTGTGTTTTTGCTCGATCGAGTATGATGTAAAATTAAAATCACAATATTACGTTTTTAGAGATAACGTTGCAGTGGATATAAAATGATATGGATTAGTTGTGGAATCTCGCAAGATTAACAACTAAAACTTGAATTAGACAAGTAATCTCGCAAGAGAACTAGAATAACTCAGATATGACGTGCTCAAACTCTCCTCCCTCGCAAGGAACTCAAATTTGCCACGAATAATGCTCAACCTCGCAAGGAAGAATATGGATTAATTCATTATCGCAAGAACGAAATAACATAACTTATAACTCGCAAGCTATAAAGATCACACAAGTATAAACTTGAATTAACGCTCTCAATTGTATGTAAAAACTGATTACAAAGCCTTCTATTTATACTACTACTACTTACCATAAACTAGCTACAAGTAATTAGGAAATAACATGATAATTACCTTATTGCAGATTAGGAAATTAGATTAATACCTTATTCAAACTAGGAAAACAAGAATTTAGGAAAATAAGAACAAGTCTCTATTTAGGAAAGTAAACTTGAGAACAATTGAAAATAAGCTTTTATCTTGCATATATTTTGAATGTCACGTCCATTTTGCGTCACCTGCATACAATCTGGACAACTCAACTTAAAACGATCATATCTCATTCGTTAATTATCCAAATAAAGCATGTGACCACTTGTTGGAAACTTACCATCATATACTTTCTTCTACAAGTAAAATCACATTAAAATTATCAATATATTCTGAAATATTGAGCTTTAAAGTAAAGGGGATGAATTTGAAATGTCAAGAGTGACTTAAACTTGCATTTTGAACATATACCCATGTCTCCTTACGTATCAGAGTAAGGTAGGTACTCGGTCGAGTGCGTTAAGTACTCGACTGAGTAAGTGTCGATTTCAGCAACCTTGTTTTCTCCATCTATATTTTTTGTGTTTAATATAAATAGGATCCTTATTCTTCCTTATTCTTCCTTACTCTTTCATGCTTCTTATTAGTAACAAAAAATCTCTCTAAAATAGTCTAATTACTTATTAACTAGTATATACCCCGTGCAATGCACGATATATATACAGGTTATGGAGTGTAAACTACTAAGGCTTGTGAGTTTAAGAGGAGTCTAACTAAGCTTTCTTAAACTGAAAACAAACACAGACACAAATGGAGGCTGTTTCAGAGAGAGTGGTTTATATTAACTAAAGTTCAAAGGATATGACTTAGAGAAACTCCCCTACAGCAAAGCACAAGAGAAGGGACTCAAAGACTAGTTCTGAGACAGGTTTAAAGTGTTACAGCAAAGCACAAACACCCTAGACTAGACTCAAACAGCAAGCAAGCTAATCACAGCAAGACACAGATTTAACTTGACTCACAAAGCAAGACACTGATCAAACACCTTGAAGATGTATCAGGCTTGACTCAAACTACAGCCCTTAGCACAAGTTTGAAAGATTTGAGGGATTTCTTAAAGTTAATTCATTCATAAAGTCTGCCTGAAACATTACATAATACCCTCCTTATATAGGGAGGTTGATACAATGTGATCCCTTGGATGTAAAGTCCATCTAAGGGTCAGCTTTGAACTTGAACTACTACCACAGCTAACTAATTAAGGACCTCACAAGAAGACGAGTTTAACAACTAACTGATACAGACACAAAGACACAAAAACAGACTGAACAAAAAGCAATAAAGCAGTTTTTGGAGTTTTCCTGAAATGGAATTCTGTTTTTCTTGTTGTCTTGCTGCTTTGCCTGGATGTTTTGTTGCTCCTTGGGACTCTCTACTCTTATTAGGACTTAGATAAAACCTGCCTTGGACGAGGACAAGTTAACTTAAACAAAAGGAAGCCACAATCTGACTTGTACCTTCTCTGCTTTAATGTTCACTGGAGTCTAGATTGGGCTGCTTGTTACTTGGGTTTTTGCTAGACTTCAAAAGGGATTGTCCTGGACAAACTTGTTGATTAGTGGGTTGGCTTGATGGTAGGCCATGGTGGGGGTGGTTGGGATGCTCTGGTGTACCTCCTTGGTGCTGGGTTTGCTAACTGGTCTGCTGAGCTCTGACTGGCATTGTTTCTGTCTTGTGTGGGGAATGTGGACTGTATTGGACTTTGGCATGGCTTGGCAAGCCCTGGACTATCTTCCTCAATATCTTGGCTTGGTTTGACTTGAATTTGCCTTGCCATGACTTGTTGTTTAGACCTTGTGACTCGAGCTTCCATCTGAGGGGGTCTTGGGGTCAGGCTTGTCTTGCTTGTGGCTTGATCATCAAGGCCCCTTGGGTGAGCTCCTGCTGCAGCCTCCCCAGGTTGAAAAGGGCTTGCTCTCAAGCCTGTGTCTTCCTCTCCCTCAGAGTCTTCATAGAAGGGACTAAGATCCCTAACATTGAATGTTCCATGAACTGCATACTCACCTGGTAGATCAATTCTGTAGGCATTAGGACCTATCTTCTCTATGACATGAAAAGGACCATCTGCTCTTGGCTCTAGCTTATTCTTTCTCTTGGAAGGGAACCTTTCTTTTCTTAGGTTGATCCACACTAAGTCTCCCGGTGCAAAGTCTTTATTGGCCTTAGGAACCTTGGCATTCTTCTTGTATAGATCATTGGTTTTCTCAATTTGTTTTCTGACTGATTCATGGAGTTTTAGCATTTGTTCCACCCTCTTCTTGGCATCATAGTGGATCTCTGACCTGCACACATTAGACAAATTCAAAGACATTAATGGGTTAGTACCATAGACCACTTCAAAGGGGGAGTGGCATGTGGCTGCTGATGGAGCTCTATTGAAAGAGAACTCTGCTTGAGCCAGCTTTAAGTCCCAATCCTTGAGAGATTTGCTGACTATACACCTCAAGATCCTTCCCAAGCCTTGTTGGTCACCTCAGTTTGTCCATCTGTTTGAGGATGATGGAAGGTACTAAACAACAACCTAGTGTTAAGCAGCTTCCACAATGTTCTCCAGAAATGACTCATAAACTTTGTGTCTCTGTCAGATACAATAGTTCTTGGAACTCCATGTAACCTCACCACCTCATCAAGGTATAGCTCTGCTACACTCACAACATCCTTAGTTTTCCTACAGGCAATGAAATGTGCCATCTTACTGAACCTATCCACAACCACCATGATAGAATCTTTCCCTCTTGTTGTCCTAGACAATGCTACTATGAAGTCCATGCTTACATCTTCCCAAGGCCTGCATGAGACTGGTAGGGAGGTGTAAGGTCCTGCTTGAAAAGAACTCTTGGCTTTTTGAGAAACTCCACACCTTCTGAGCACTATTTGGACTTCTCCCATCATCTTAGGCCAGTAAAACTGATCTTGCAGTATGTGCACAGTCTTCTGAACCCCAAAGTGTCCTCCAAGGCCACTTCCATGCACTTCCTTAATCAATAGACTCCTATAAGACCCTCTGGGAACACACAACTTGTTTCCTTTGAACAGGAACCCATTTTGTAGAGTGTAGGGTGAATCAATGGTCCTTGCTCCCTCTTTCTGTGCTAACTAATCCTCTGCAAAGTCTGGATCTTCCTGATACATATCCTTCATGAACTCAAAGCCAAGAACCCTTTGCTCCATGGTTGATAGCAGAGTGTATCTTCTAGACAATGCATCAGCCACTACATTTTGTTTTCCTTCTTTGTATTTGCGAGAAAAGGTGAATAATTGAAGGAACTCCACCCATTTAGCATGCCTGTGACTGAGCTTATGTTGACCTCCTATGTACTTCAATGCCTCATGATCAGAATGTAAGACAAAAGGCTTGGGCTTCATGTAATGACTCCAATGCCTTAGAGCTCTGACAAGAGCATAGAACTCTTTGTCATATGTAGAATAGTTCAGCTTGGCACCACTTAACTTTTCATTAAAATAGGCTACATGTTTCTTCTCTTGGATGAGGATAGCTCCAATTCCCACTCCACTTCCATCACACTCAACCTCAAATAGGCAATTAAAGTCTGGCAACCTGAGGATAGGTGCACTGCACAAGAGTTTCTTCATGTGTTTGAAAGCCTGCAAGGCATTCTCAGTCCAAGTGAACTCTCCTCTCTTCATACATTCAGTGAGGGGTGCTGCAATAGTGCTAAAGTTTTTTATGAACCTCCTATAGAAAGAGGCTAGGCCATGAAACCCTCTCACTTCTGTGATATTCTTAGGGACAGGCCAAGACTGAACTGCAATGATCTTGTCTTGATCAACTGAAATTCCTCTACCAGACACCACATATCCTAGAAACTTGACTTCCTTAGTCATAAAGGTGCATTTCTCAAGCTTCCCAAAGAGCTTACTCTCCTTTAGTATTTCAAACACAGTCTCAAGATGCCTCAAATGATCATCCTTGCTCTTGCTGTAGATGAGAATATCATCAAAGTATACCACCACAAATCTCCCTAGGCAAGGTCTAAGCACTTCTGTCATTAATCTCATGAAGGTACTTGGGGCATTTGACAAGCCAAAGGGCATGACAAGCCACTCATAAAGGCCATGCTTTGTTTTGAAGGCTGTCTTCCACTCATCTCCTTCCCTGATCCTCAATTGATGGTAGCCTTGCCTCAAATCAATCTTAGAAAAGAACCTTGAGCCACTCAAGTCATTCAACATGTCATCAAGCCTAGGTATAGGGAACCTATACTTGACTGTGATGTTGTTGATAGCCCTGCTATCTATGCACATCCTCCAAGTCTCATCCTTCTTAGGAACTAATAAAGCAGGCACAACACATGGACTTAAGGACTCCCTTACAAACCCTTTACTCATCAACTCTCCAACTTGTTTCTGCAGCTCTTGTGTAGCCTTAGGATCACATCTATATGCTGGTCTATTAGGTAGTACAGACCCTGGCACAAGGTCTATTTGGTGTTCAATTTCTCTTAAAGGGGGTAAGCCATCAGGAAGTTCCTCTGGGAACACTTCCTTGAATTGATCAATGAGGGGCTTAACTTCTGCAGGGATTACCTTAGACTCCCCTTCCTGAATTTCCTTTGATAGCAGCATCAATATAGGTTGCTCTTTAATACATTCTTTGACCATTGCTGATTCAGATAGAAACAAGACTCCACTAAAATCTTCAGCCATACTAGGACTACCATAACTCTTATGATGAGGTGGCAAAGGGGCCAATGTTACCTTTCTGCTCCCATGCTTGAAGGAATAGATGTTGCTTCTTCCTTGGTGTATGGAGCTTTTATCAAACTCCCATGGCCTTCTTAATAATAAGTGACAGGCATCCATTGGAACCACATCACACAGTACTTCATCTTTGTACACACTTCCAATGGAGAATGGGACCATACATTGCTTATCCACCTTAACCTCTGCTCCCTTATTCGGCCATCTCAACTTATAGGGGTGAGGGTGCTCTTGAGTGCTTAACTTCAGTTTGTCAACCATAGTAACAGAGACCACATTGGTACAACTACCTCCATCTATAATAAGGTTACAAACCCTCCCTTGGATAGTACATCTACTCCTGAAAATGAGGGACCTTTGATCCTCCTCCAAAGGTATTTGTTGTGAATGCATTACCCTCCATAGAACCAAGCTGTGGCCTGTATCAGGGAGTGCCACTATTGCCTCCTGACTAGGCTCTTCTTCCTCACTCACCACTTCTTCAACCTCAGGCCCATCCCTCTCATACTAGGCCTTCTTTCTCCCAAGTCTCAACCTCCATTATAGTTAAGGTCTTCTTAGAAGGACAATCCTTCCTGAAATGTCCATAACCCTGACATTGGAAACACCTAATTCTGTTCTCAGTCATTGAAGTGCTTGGCTTTTGACTCATGATGCCTTTTCCCTTGTCTAAGGTAGGTGGGGGTGCTGTCTTAGGGGTATCAATGGCTCTCATCCCACTGTAAGGTCTGGTTTGAAAAGTTCTAACATGCTTTGGTGTGACAGATTTAGTCTTTCCTATCTTTTCAATTCTCAAAGATAAGTTAACAACATCATCAAATTGTTGGAGTAGGTGTCCTCCACAATAGTGCGCCACATAATGAATCTTATTAAGGAATATAATTGGGATATTTATTGACTATATATATGATTAGTCAGTTGATTAACGTAAATCAATAACGGTTGGCTGACTAGAGTTTGACGTTATTGTCGTATGACGGCGGTGATCAACTGATCCCTTTCGGTCACACCTAAAGGATGAAATCCAAATAGTAACTAATTATTTGTATACGATACAGTTAATTAGTACATTACATATATTCGATATGTATGAGAGTTAATTGTTAGAAATTGAGTTAAGAACTCAAATTCAATTAAGTTTATTTTTCAATTATGCGATAATTGACTAATAAATTTATATCTTATTTTAATACGATTAAATAAGATTTAACTTAGTAATTAATCGTTAAATTACTAAATTAGTTGAGGTTTTGAGATAGAGGTAATTAGTTAATTATATTTACAAAGAGTTGTAAAATAAATTAACTAAGCATTGTGGGACCCATTATATGTTGATATAATGGTAGAATACTACTTAAAATGTTAAGTACATATTATTCATTTATTTGTGTCATATAATTGTTATATGATCAAATTAACACTTAATTATACAAGATAATTAAGCATATGATTAATAAGTATTTGTGGGACAAATATCAAAAATCAAAATGGATCAAATTGAGGCTCACATGGCCGGTTATGGTGAAGTCAAATGGTGATGATGGTTGTTCTTATTCATACTCATAAGCAACATATGCTTATGACATGAATAGTAAACATGATATCATTTTATTCACTACAACACATTACCACCTTACATGGCAATAAAATAAGAAGAAAACATCACCATTTTGTGATGATAAAACCGGCCCTCTTGGCTATAAAAGGAGAACAATTGTTGTTCATTCCTTCACAAGTTCATTCTTATTTTTCCATACATCTCTCAAAACTAAACTTCTCTCTAAAACTCTCATATACTAATATTTACTAAGTATTACTAGTGTAGTAATATAGTCTAGTATTAGTAGTATTATATCTATCTTATTATCTAGTTAATAATAAGGGTAGATTATTTGGGTTAATCTTGGTGCAACTTAGAGGAGATCTTCTACCTTGGAGATTATTTGTGTTCAACCATATTTGTAGCTCAAGATCAACAAGAAGGAGTTCTTGTTGTGCCCTTATATTTTCCACATCAATGTGAGGAAATTTCTTCTCTTATATAAATGTCTTTATATTTGCATGCATGTTACATAGATCATTATAAACTAAATTAAAAAGTAATTTAGTAAATAATTAGAGGAGTCTAATTAAGGTCTATGGACTTTCAATTGGTATCAGAGCTAGCTTGTAGCATGCATGTTCATTTTGGACATTTTTATTAAAGTTATAAGATAACTAATAAATCAAAGATTTTGAGTTAAAATACGATTCTGACAAAAAGTTTTGGTGCATGTATACCTACTGACCTCAAAATGTTTGTGGTTAAATTTCGTGATTTTAGGGATTAATTTGCTATTTATTTTGATTTTTGGCGTTTAAACCGAGTTAACATGCATTTTATGAGTTAAAAGTTAACTAAAAATAGTTTCATGTTGATTCTGGCCATGAAATTTTAATATGATCTCACATGCATTTCTTACATATTGTATGTAAAATTTCGTGAATTTTACTTATGTATTGCATGTTCATTGATTTTTATACGATAAAAGTCGATAATATGAGATTATAATGTTCATAAAATTGAAACGTCCATTTCTGGTCTTGAAATTTTTTTGTACATTTTACATTCTGATGTTGATACTCTTGGTGAAATTTCATAATTTGTTTCACTGTTTTACTATATCTAATGTTTTTATTTGATAAAACCATTAAATACAAAGCTATTTGTTCATAAAATTAATTTAAATTTTTTGAGCAAATATTTTTTATTTTTATAGTTCCTGGAAATTTTCCAGAATGTACAAAATTTTTGGTTTCAAATTTTATGATGTTTATATTTTATTTTGGTTTTATTTCATAATTGTTATGATTAAACCGTAATATTTAGCAAATGAAATCAAATCGATCTAATTAATGACCAACAAAATTAGTAGTGACTAATTTTGAGTTCTAAATTAGTTTAGTTAATTAGTTTGAATTTAAATGCGATTTAAATGTTGATAGTGATTTTTAATGGTTAAAAGTCAATAAATCCCGGAAAAATCGAGCTACATGAGCATGAATGAATTGTAGGACGATTTTGGCATGAATTTTTGCAGCAATTTATTTAATTTATGGTTGAATGAATGAATGTCATTTATTTAATAATTTATGCAAATTTTGTACCTAGTATGGCCTAGTTATTTTTAATCGTTATTACCCGTAATGTAAGGGAATAACGGTTTGGTTGTAATTTTATTGCGATCTCGTATCGCCGGTTTGTATAATTTAAATAATTTTATTTTATAGAATAAATGTATAATAGGAATTTGTATATTTGTATATTTGTAATTATTTTTATGAAGACCGGTGACTCCCTCAAGACGGTGCCATTTTGGAAGGTATTCCAAGTGAAGAGGCAAGGGACCAAGGAGTTGGTTTCCGAATTTGTAACTATCTAGTTAATTATGATTAGCTAGGTGGCCATACTAGGATTTTATTGTTGCTTGGTTGCTTGCTTTATTTCCGCTCATGCCAAAATCGTCACACATGCATTATATTTACCGTTATTGTCAATTCAACGTTATTCACAATTCACCGACTTAGTTCACTTATAGGGAATTAATAACTAAATTGACAAGATCTCTCACATGTTTAAAAAATTGAGATTAGCCTTACCAATTAATAACACCTATGAATCCCGTGTTCATTAGGGCTACCACGCTCGTGGGTCCCTTTTTACCTCGGGTAAGTAGGGTGATACGATCACAAGCTAAAATTGGATTGGACTCAACGAGATAAGCGTTATCTTGGGACTAGGAGATGGATTTAGTTGAAATCCGTCAACCAAGAGTTCTAAGGGTAGAATTAGTCAAGTAACGACTTACCATTTCTAGATAAAAAGTAGCATGCGATGACTATTTTTATTTAAAGATGGGTCTTGGAATCATTTATATAATTTAGTGAGAGGTCATTATATGAATGCTTAACTTGTTAAAATGTTTTTCAAGTAAATTAACAATGAATGTTTATATATTTCTTTTTGTTGTAGTTACCATATTCGCATAATGTCAACATCATCAAACGTTGCAACCTTGGGTAAGGACTCATGGTTGAGGTCCGTCATGGACAAGTGTGTCCTTAAGGATGACGGAAGTAACTTCGTTGAATGGGAATCAACGATCAAGAGTGCCGCGTTATCCGATAACGTGCTTCGCTACTTGGTCGAAGAGCCCCCCACCGAACCCGCGCCTAGATCGTCCGCGGTAGTTCGGGCCGAGTATGACCTTTATTTGAAGGTTGCTAATGACGTCAAGAATGTCTTGATTTGGTCAATCTCACCCAAACTCAAACTCCAATTGATCTCTCTCAATGCATATGCGATATTCACGAGGATCACTTCGATGTTTTCGCAAGCCCCTCAAATTGTTCAATATGAGGCAATTACGAAATTCTTTGACACTAAGCTTCAAAGGGGCCAAAAAGTTGGCCCACACGTGCTCAAAATGGTTGAGTACGCGGACACCTTAGAGCGTCTAGGGTGCAAAATTCCGAAGAATTTGGTGGTGGGTAAGATCCTTCATTCACTCTCACCTAAGTTCACCCAATTTAGGGTGAACTATAACATGAATGGCATGGACAAGAGTTTCCATGAACTCCATGCACTCCTCACCCAAGCTGAGAGGGACATGGAGGCTAGTGGGAGTGAACCCAAGGATGTTCTTTCCATGAAAATGAAGAACATGAACCTTGGGGTAAGGAAGGACAAGGGAAAGGGTAAGACTCTTTTCAAGAAATCCGGCAAGGGAAAGGCAAAGGTCTTTTATAAGGCCAAACCCAAAGTCAACAAACACGCGGAGGCGGATTGCTATTATTGTAATGGCAAAGGGCATTGGAAACGCAATTGCCCCAAGTACTTGAAAGACAAAGAAAGACGGTTGTGTGACAACGTCAGGTAAAATTCTTTCATCACTCTATATGATAGATATTAACTTTGCTAGTACATCTTCTTGGGTATTTGATACCGGTTGTGGTTCTCACCTTTGTAATCATGTACAGGGGCTGAGGGACGTGCAAGCACTAGCCAAGGGTGACGTGGACCTGCGCATGGGAAATGGAGCTAAGGTAGCCGCAGTTTCCGTGGGCACCTACGTTCTTCTTTTGCCTAATGGTTTAGAGTTGTATTTAAATAATTGCTATTATGTACCAACTCTTACCAAGAACATTATCTCCATTTCCGTGTTAGACATGGAAGGTTTTTCATTTTGTATTAAGAACAACTGTTGTACTTTTGCTTTTAATGAAATGGTTTATGGCAGGCCATTTCTATTGGAGGTATTTATGTTCTAGATATTGCAAAAGAGGTCTATCATGTAGAAAACAAGAAGCTCAAAACAGGTGAACCTAATCAATCATACCTTTGGCATTGTCGTTTAGGGCACATAAACGAACGACGCATAAAGAGACTTGTTTCATCTAAAGTACTCAAACCATTCGATTACGAATCTTATGGCGTATGCGAATCTTGTCTTCTAGGCAAGATGACTCGTGCTCCTTTTACGGGAAAAGGGACACGAGCAAGTGAAGTATTAGGACTTATACACACGGATGTATGCGGTCCAATGACTATCCGAGCTAGAGGTGGTTATCACTACTTCATTACTTTTACCGACGACTTGAGTAGATATGGATATGTCTACTTGATGAGGCATACAAGTGATGCTTTTGAAAAATTCAAAGAATTTCAAAATGAAGTAGAAAACCAATTGAATAAAAAGATTAAAACCCTACGATACGATCGTGGTGGTGAATACTTGAACCATGAATTTGATTCACACCTGAAAGATTGTGGTATAGTATCACAATGGACTCCTCCTGGAACACCTCAATTAAACGGTGTATCCGAAAGGAGAAATCGAAATTTATTAGATATGGTTCGATCTATGATGAGTCTAACAGAGCTTCCTGATTATTTTTGGGGTTTTGCTATCTTATCTGCAATATTTTCACTAAATCGAAGCCCGACTAAAGCGGCAAACAAGACTCCATAGGAGATATGGACAGGGAAAGTCCCTTATTTGTCGTTTATGAGAATTTGGGGATGCGAGGCTTTTGTTAAGAATAAGTCTGACGATAAACTCGCACCCAAATCTGACAAATGTCTTTTAGTAGGATATCCAAAGGAATCACGTGCTTATTACTTCTACAATAAACACGAGGACAAAGTGTTTGTGTCTCGTGATGCAGTCTTTTTAGAAAGTGATTTTATTTCTAAAAGACAGAGTGGGAGAAAATTTGAACTTGATGAAATCCAAGAGCCACAAACCGAAAAGGACGACGAGGAAAACGTTCCCTCTTCGTCTGGTACGGTCATTATTCCTTCGGAACCTAGGAGGTCAAGCAGAATTAGTCATCAACCGGCTAGATACCTTGGTATATAGAGGAATGGGAGACATATAAAGGTTTCACTTTTTGAAAGTAACGAACCTAACACCTTCTACCTACAAAAGAGCCATTTCTATCCCGCTACAAAAGTAGCTAGGAGCCATTCCATCCGAATGGTATTCTAGTACGACAAATCAAGTATGGACTGGGTTGATACATAAGGAGGTACGGACCTTGTTTCAGTGTTGTTAAGGGTCTATAAGATCCAAAAGTGGCATAGACAAACATAATGATGTTTATAAAGCTAGATTGGTGGCAAAAGGTTTCACCCAAGTTCATGGTCTTCACTATGACGAAACCTTCGCCCCAGTCGCCATGATTCGATCCATAAGGATTATCTTAGCGGTTGCCGCATTTCATAATTATGAGATTTGGCAAATGGATGTCAAAACCGCCTTCTTGAATGGGATTCTAGAAGAGGAAGTGTAAATGACACAACCTGAAGGTTTTGTGGATCCATCAAACCCTAAGAAGGTATGCAAACTTAAGAGATCCATCTATGGTCTTAAGCAAGCATCCAGGAGTTGGAATCATCGTTTCGATCATGTAATTAAACAAAATGGTTTCACTCGAAGCGTCGAGGAACCGTGTTTATACTTGAAGTTTAGTGGGAGTAAAGTAACTTTTCTAGTCTTGTATGTAGATGACATACTACTCAATGGGAATGATATTCCAATGCTCACTTCTGTAAAGGAGTGGCTAGGAATACATTTCCAAATGAAAGACTTAGGAGAGGCCCAGCGCATCTTAGGTATCCGGATCTATAGGGATAGATCTAAAAGGATACTAGCATTAAGTCAAGAGACTTATATTGATAAGATTCTTGATCGGTTCAACATGAAAGACTCTAAGATAGGCTTTATTCCTATGGGAAGTGGGATCACTTGAGAAGAGTAAGAGTGCCCTACGAAAACACGAGGAGATTGAACGCATGAAGTTGATCCCTTATGCTTCAGCAGTTGGGTCAATCATGTATGCTATGATGTGCACTCGCCCTGACGTCGCCTATGCTTTGAGCATGACGAGTCGTTATCAAGCCAATCCAGATGAGAGTCACTGGATAGCCGTAAAGAACATCCTTAAGTACTTAAGAAGGACCAAGGATTCGTTCTTAGTGTTTGGAGGCGAGACTGAGTTACGTGTAAAGGGTTACACAGATGCCAGTTTCCAAACAGATAGGGATGATATGAAATCCAATCCGGCTACGTGAATGATGACTGGAGGATGCGTTTGTGGAAGAGTTTCAAGCAAAGCGGTTCAGCGGATTCTACACAGAAGAGAGTTACCTTGCAGCGTCTGAAGCTGCAAAGGAAGCTGTGTGGATTCGGCAATTTTTGGAAGGACGATCAGTAGTCCCTACTGCCAAAGATCCTATCACAATTTATTGTGATAACAGTGGGGCTATTTTTCAGGCAAAAGAGCCCAAGTCTAGTAATAAGTCTAGACATGTACTTAGGAAATATCATGTAATTAGAGATTACGTGGACAGAAAGGAAATTGACATTTGTAAGGTTGGACAGATGACAACATTGCTGATCCTTTAACCAAGCCTTTATCAAAGGCTAAGCATGATGGTCATGTCGTCACAATGGGATTGAGACGTGTGCCAGAATTCCTTTAGATTATGTAATATTTAATAATTGAATGTTGTATTAATTATTTCATATGTGATAATGGCATTCATTGTTCAAGTTTTATTTTAAACTCTTTTATTTAGTTTGACTAAATTTAATACTTTGTTTATCCGAATAGATTGTTGGACCCTATTCAAGTGAATAGGACGAACTTAGTATTTTGTCCCTAGTCACTCAAATGAGGTGACGTCTCGAAATGACTAGATTGTAAGTCGATCGTTGGTTGGTTCAGCACCATGGGGTCATGGAGATGACTGGTCGTTTACATAGACAGACTGTATGACACTCTGTCGGACAGTGACATAGTAGAGACCCTTAAATCACTTATTTGATGCCTGGTCGTGGCAGGGTCTTCTATCTTATTCCTATAAGTCGATTCTTTTGACTGGCGACCGTCTATCTGAGTCGGTGCAGTTTCCGATTGGTTTTGGTTGATGTTCTAGGTCGTGCCGTAAAAGGAGGCCGCTGGACTTCTTCTGGATCATGGTGATCTGCATCATACAGAGTAGATGGATCAACAGGAATTGTCCACCCACGTTGGGTAAAAACATCTTTAGGCCACTCGAGGAGAAGTTACTGTAAATGCGTGGCCACGCTTCCGGAAAGAGATCTATGGTAGATTTTCCGGTCAGACAGTTACTCTCCTATCGAGAAAACACTCTAGATATAATCAATCGCAAGTGCGACCTGAAAGACACCTTGCGTTGAGTGGGAGATGTGATAAAGAGACAAGAGAATTGGTGACGCACACTTGTGTCAGACAAGTGGGAGATTGTTGGAGTAGGTGTCCTCCACAATAGTGCGCCACATAATGAATCTTATTAAGGAATATAATTGGGATATTTATTGACTCTATATATGATTAGTCAGTTGATTAACGTAAATCAATAACGGTTGGCTGACTAGAGTTTGACGTTATTGTCGTTTGACGGCGGTGATCAACTGATCCCTTTCGGTCACACCTAAAGGATTAAATCCAAATAGTAACTAATTATTTGTATACGATACAGTTAATTAGTACATTACATATATTCGATATGTATGAGAGTTAATTGTTAGAAATTGAGTTAAGAACTCAAATTCAATTAAGTTTATTTTTCAATTATGCGATAATTGGCTAATAAATTTATATCTTATTTTAATACGATTAAATAAGATTTAACTTAGTCATTAACGTTCAATTACTACATTTTTTTAGTTTTGAGAGGTTTTGAGATAGAGGTAATTAAATTAGTTAATTATATTACAAAGAGTTTGTAAAATAATTACTAAGCATTGTGGGACCCATTATATATTGATATAAGGCTAAATACCTTAAAATGTTACGTACAATATTAATTCTTTTAATTTGGGGTGTCTATAATTGTTAATGATCAAATTAACACTTAATTATACAAGATAATTACGCATATATTAATAAGTATTTGTGGGACAAATATCAAAAATCAAAATGGGATCAAATGGCAGGCTCACATGGCCGGTTGTGGTGAAGTCAAATGGTGATGATGGTTGTTCTTATTTATACTCCTAAGCAACATATGCTTATGACATGAATAGCAAACATGATATCATTTTATTCACTACAACACATTACCACCTTACATGGCAATAAAATAAGAAGAAAACATCACCATTTTGTGATGATAAAACCGGCCCTCTTGGCTATAAAAGGAGAACAATTGTTGTTCATTCCTACACAAGTTCATTCTTATTTTTCCATACATCTCTCAAAACTAAACTTCTCTCTAAAACTCTCATATACTAATATTTACTAAGTATTACTATTGTAGTAATATAGTCTAGTATTAGTAGTATTATATCTATCTTATTATCTAGTTAATAATAAGGGTAGATTATTTGGGTTAATCTTGGTGCAACTTAGATGAGATCTTCTACCTTGGAGATTATTTGTGTTCAACCATATTTGTAGCTCAAGATCAACACGAAGGAGTTCTTGTTGTGCCCTTATATTTTCCACATCAATGTGAGGAAATTTCTTCTCTTATATAAATGTCTTTATATTTGCATGCATGTTACATAGATCATTATAAACTAAATTAAAAAGTAATTTAGTAAATAATTAGAGGAGTCTAATTAAGGTCTATGGACTTTCAATATCCTTTTCAATACATCACTCCACCTCTGCCTGTTGGAGTAAATGTCCTCAACAATAGTGCGATCACATAATTAAATCTCAATAATAAGAATAAAAAGGGATGATGAATATTATAGTCAACATAAATCGGTAATGATTGGCTCAATTGAGTTTGACGTTACTGTCGTATGACGGTGGTGATCAGTTGATCCCTTGAGGTCACACCTAAAGGACAATCCCCTACTCATGTACATTAATTAATTGTATAGTGATACAGATTAATTAATCCCTTAAATTGAACCAAGTTTAAATTGTAAGTGAGAAATATATCTTATTGTAATATGATTAAATAAGATTCATTTTAGTAATTTAATTGTTATATTACTAAGAATGCATTATGTTTATGAAACATTTGAGATAAGCAAAATTGGTTAATTATAATTACAAATTGTTGTAGATTATATTAACCAAATATGAGATGACCCATTTTATTTACATGTAATTATAAAATGTGACTTAAAATGTTATGTCTAATTTATTTGTTATGAAATTGCATTTAAATTAGTTAAATGTACATTTATAAGCAAAGATTACATGTTACATGTCACATGTCATATTTGTGACAAATGACAAATTGCAAAAATAAAATGGACACCCATTTTAAGTGGGGTGCACCGGTTTTGTAGTGTTTTTTAGGGTGATTAGTTTTTGTGTATTATTCTAATTGAGAATTAGACACAATCATACACTAGACTAATACCTACACTCAACCTAATGCCTTGTTAAGAACAAGTGAAAGGGACAACACCACACCCATGTGATGGGTGGGTGGCCGGTCATAGCTACCAAAAATAAGAAGGATTATTTCCTTCTTATTCAACACACAATCTCATTTCATTTTTGCATGCAATCTCCACTTCTCTCTAAAATCACTTTCTTACTCTAAAACTCAAGAAGTTTTCACATATTTTAGAGTTCATATTCTAATAAAATTACTAGTGTAGTAATAGAGTTATTAGATTTATTTTAAAGGGTTACTACTAATAATACTAGTGTAGTATTTTAGTAGAGATAAAAAGGGTTGTCTTGGGTGCTACTTATAGGAGTGTTCTTATACTAAGAACTTGGAATTCATCCTCATATTCATAGCTCAAGAACAATATTTGAAAGGAGTTCAAATATTGTGCCCATATTACTTCATAATCAATGTAAGAAATTGTTTTTTCCTTATCTTTTGTTATGCATGCATAAGGTCCATATAGTTTAAGAGTAAACTATTAATAATATGATATTAGAAATGTCTAATATTGAGTTTAAGAAACTTACAAGCGGTATCAAGAGCCAAGGTTGTTGCATGCATAATCGATTTTTAGTTTTTTCGAGTTATTGTAACTTAAAGAAAACTAGTAATTTGTGTTTTATAAGATAAAATCACAAAGTTATTTGCATGTCAATATATTCTGGTCCTAATATGATTTTATGTCATTTTGATGATTTATGGAAATTTATAGTGCTCAAATATGATTTTTAGTGTTTTTATTACATTTTAATGAGTAAAATGATGTTTAAAATGCTAAAAATAGTTAGACTTATCTTCTAACCTTGAAATGTTTAATCAATATCACACATGCATTTTACTTACTGTATGTAAAATTTCGTGTGAATTGGATTTATTTCGTATGATTTATGATTTTTATATGATAAAATGAAATAAATAAAGGTCAAATGGTTAAAAATACTTCCGCTTTGAATCTGACCATGAACTTTTAGTATACTGTCACATGCATGTTTTCCTGTTAGACTGGAAAATGTGAGACTAATGTGATTTGTCTAGCATGATTTATGATTTTTTAATGTAAAAATGGCATAAATAGTGACTAATTTAGCAAATATAGCTAAAATAATTTTCATGTCAAGAGAAAATTGTTCCTGGTTGAATAAATGTCCCACATTTCAGATCTAAAGTTGAAAATTTAATATGATTAATTTTTGCATGCTTTATGTATTTTATTTGATAAAACCGATAAAGCGCAACCACTTTTCTCAAAAACCGATTCGAAATTTTAAACCATGATTTTTGACATTATTAGTGTCATGAAAATATTCCAGAGTGTTCAAGAATTTGAAAGTCAAAATTTGAAATTATTGTAATTAAGTTTGGATTTATTTGATTAAAATATGATTTTAAAAGTCTTATTATGAGCAATTAAATAACAAGAAGTTGAATTATTGTCAAAAATTGAATAATGACTAATTTTTAGGCCTAAATGAGTTGGGATAATTAACTTGGACTTAAATATGATTTAAGTATTGTTTTGTGATTTTAAAGTGTTATTATCACGCATTTCCGTAAAACCGGGTTATATTCGATATAAACCGTTAAATAGAGCGATTTGGCATTTAACATGAGCATGTTTTATACATATTATAATGCTAAATTTTTATTTATGAATGTCATATTTTGGTTTATGTAATTTAAAATTATGTATTTTTCCTTGTATGACCTTAGTTTTAATCGATATTACCCGGAATGTAAGGGAATATTGATTCGGTTGTAATTTAATGTGATCTCGTATCACTTTTATTGTATAATTTTATTTTAAAAATGTATAATAGGAAATTATTGTAATTTTATTATATATTTTGTAACTAATTGTAAAACCGGAGTTTCCCAAAGACGGTGCCATTCGGAAAGGAGTTCCGAGAGAGTCGGTGACCTTGGGAGGCGTGCTTATGAAGTTCAAGGGACCAAAGGAGTTGGTTTCCGAATTTGTAATAGATTATATGATTTTCTATTCTAGGAAAGGCCATACTAGGAGTTTTATTTTTATGCTTGCATTTTATTTAATATGTTTGGATGCATTGCCAATTCGCCATAACATGACATGCATATTTATCGAGCATTCGACCGTGTCAATTAAAATAATCGTTAATTCATCGATTTAGTTCACTTTAACATGATAGATTATAAATTGACATGACCTCTCATAATAAATAATTGAGATCAAGCCTTACCAAATTGTAGAACCCATGAATCCCAATTTCGCAAGGAAGTAGGCTCGGCTCACCGGGGTGCTAAACTTGTTACGTTGGGTAAGTGGGGTAATAAATGTTATTATTTCGAAATTTGGATTGAGCTCAACGGAAGTATTCGCGACCGTAGCCGCATGTGTTACGGGCTAAAGATAAATATTAATGTAATATTATCGACCGAGAGTTCTAATGTAGAATCGATTAAAGAGTTAATCCACCGAATTATGTTAATGAGGGATGAATCGGCTTACCGTGCCCATGTTGATATGAATTTGGATCTCGGAATCATTTATGATAGTTGGGTAGAGGTCACTATATAAATGCTTAACTTGTTTAAAATGTTTGCAAGTTTAAAACGATAATTGTTAATTATTTCCTTCATCTCCTTTTGTAGTTTTATTTTACCGCAATGGATACATCTTATTCTACCGTACCTATCACCATTGATTCATATCACAAATCATTTGATGAAATTTGCTCTCAATATAATCTTGATACGACTAGAGAACTTCATTTGGGAATAGGTTCCGATGGAAATCTCAACTTTGTTACCTCCTCCAAACCCCCTTTGCCAAAACTTTTGGTGAAAGAGTCTTGGGAAGACAATCTCACCAACAAGATGCAATCCTTGTCTTTGGAAGCAAGGAGAGATCAAGAAGCAAGTGGGAGTGTTAGCAAGAAAAGTCTTGCACCAAAGAAGAAATGGTTTAAAAATAAGAGGAAGCAAGGTAAAAAGTATAAGAGAAACGGAATAGGTAGTAAGACTACCAAAGGTCCGCAATTCAATGATGAATGCAATTATTGTCATGGCATGGGCCATTGGATGAGGAATTGTCCCATCTACTTGGAGCATATTAGAGATGGACTAGTGATTCCACTCGGTAATACACTCTCCGAAATTTTTGTTATTGATATAAATTATACCTCCACCTCAACATGGGTATTGGATACCGGTTGTGGTTCTCACCTTTGTAATCATTTACAGGGGCTAAGAAACGTGGAGAAGCTAGGCAAGGGTGATGTAGATCTACGACTTGGAAATGGAGCTAGGGTAGCCGCCACTTCTAAAGGGACATACGTACTTGTTTTAGCTAGTGGTTTTGAATTGTACTTGAATAATTGTTATTTTGTACCTTCTTTGTCTAAAAACATAATATCCGTAGCCATGTTAGACATGGAAGGTTTTACTTTTGCAATCAAAAACAATTGTTGTATGATTTCAAAGAATGACTTGGTTTTAGGCCAAGGTAATTCTATTAATGGTATTTATGTTCTTGAGACATCTAATTCATCAAGAGATATCTATAACATTCAATCAAAAAGACTCAAGTCAAGTGATCCAAATGAGTCATACATTTGGCATTGTCGATTAGGTCACATAAATGAGAATCGCATCAAAAGACTAGTATCGACTAGTATAATTAAACCGTTTAATTTTCAATCTTTTAGTATATGCGAATCTTGTCTCCTAGGGAAAATGACTCGTAATCCTTTTACTGGTAAAGGGACACGAGCAAGTGAACTATTGGGCCTTATACATACCGATGTGTGTGGACCAATGACTATTTCTGCTAGGGGTAATTATGACTACTTCATTACATTCACAAATGATTTAAGTAGATATGGGTATATTTACTTAATCAAATATAAAAGTTATGCTTTAGAGAAATTCAAGGAATTTCAAAATGAGGTAGAAAACCAATTGATCAAAAGGATCAAAGCATTGCGATCGGATCGTGGTGGTGAGTATCTTAGTAATGAATTTGATTCACACTTGAAGAATTGTGGAATTGTATCACAACTAACTCCACCTGGAACACCCCAACTTAATGGTGTGGCCGAAAGGAGAAATCGAACCCTACTTGATATGGTTCGATCAATGATGAGTCAAACCGAGTTGCCAGACTCGTTTTGGGGATTTGCAATCCAAACCGCCATAATATCGTTGAATAAAAGCCCGACCAAAGCAACCAAAAAGACTCCATATGAGATGTGGAAAGGGAAAGTCCCAAATTTGTCCTATATGAAAATTTGGGGATGCGATGCTTTTGTTAAGGTAAAGACCGACAGTAAGCTAGCTCCAAGATCCGAAAAGTGCATTTTCGTAGGTTATCCAAACAACTCTCGTGGTTACTACTTCTACAAACCTCAAGAAAACAAAGTGTTTGTGTCTAGTGAGGCTGTCTTTTTAAAAAGGGAACATATTTCTAAAAGCCAGAGTGGGAGAAAATTTGAACTTAACGAAGTTCAAGAGCCACAAACCGAAGAGGAGATGTTAGAAGATGTTCCTTCGTCGTCCAATTCTGTTGTTATACCATCTGTACCTAGGAGGTCCGGAAGGGTTAGTCACCAACCCGATAGATACATAGGTATTATCGAAGAAAATAACAATTTTGACTTGTTACTTTTAGAAAGTGATGAACCCACGACCTACAAAGCTGCAATCTCTAGTCCGGATTCCAATTTATGGCTAGAAGCCATGAAATCCGAAATGAATTCTATGTATGAAAATCAAGTTTGGGACTTGGTTGACTTGCCTGAAGATGTGAGACCTCTTCAATGCAAATGGATCTTTAAAGTAAAGAATGGCATAGAAGGACATGATGATGTCTACAAGGCAAGACTAGTTGCAAAAGGTTTTACTCAAATTCATGGTCTTCACTATGACGAAACTTTTGCTCCTGTTGCCATGCTAAGATCTATTCGGATAATGTTAGCGATTGCCGCATTTCATGACTATGAAATATGGCAAATGGATGTCAAAACCGCCTTCCTAAATGGGTATTTAGAGGAGGAAGTGTATATGATACAACCCGAGGGTTTTGTAGATCTAAAAGATCCTAACAAAGTATGCAAGCTTAAGAGATCCATTTATGGTCTTAAGCAAGCATCGAGAAGTTGGAACCATCGTTTTAATCATGTTATAAAAGAAAATGGTTTCACTCGAAGTGTCGAAGAACCATGTTTATACATGAGATTTAGTAGGAGAAATGTTGTCTTCCTTATATTGTATGTAGATGACATACTTCTCATTGGGAATGATTTACCAATGCTTACCTCTGTCAAGGGATGGTTGGGGAATCATTTTCAAATGAAAGATTTAGGAGAAGCACAACGCATATTAGGTATCCGGATCTATAGAGATAGATCCAAGAGGATATTGGCTTTAAGTCAGGAATCTTATATTGATAAGATTCTTCGACGATTCAACATGGACAAATCCAAGAGAGGTCTTGTTCCTATGGGTAGTGGGATCTTTTTGAGCAAGTCTCAATCACCCACCGAACCTGAAGAAGCTGAACGCATGAAATCGATCCCCTATGCTTCTGCCGTAGGATCGATCATGTATGCCATTATGCACACGTCCTGATGTCTCGTATGCTTTGAGCATGACAAGTAGATATCAAGCCAATCCAGGTGAGAGTCACTGGATAGCCGTAAAGAATGTCCTTAAGTACTTGAGAAGGACTAAGGATACATTCTTAGTGTTTGGAGGAGAGTCTGAATTATGTGCTAAAGGTTACACTGATTCAAGTTTCCAAACCGATAGGGATGATATGAAATCTCAAGGTGGTTTTATTTATATGATAAATGGAGGTGCGGTTAGCTGGAAGAACTTCAAAGAGTCAGTTATTGCGGATTCTACAACGGAGGCTGAGTACATTGCAGCATCTGAGGCTGCTAAGGAAGCTGTTTGGATAAGGCAGTTTTTAGAGGGGCTAAGGGTAGTTCCTTCTGCCAAAGATCCTATCACGATCTTTTGTGATAACAGTGGGGCGATCTTTCAAGCTAAAGAGCCCAAGTCTAGTAATAAGTCTAGACATGTACTTAGAAAATTTCATGTTATAAGAGATTACATTGAAAGGAAGGAGATTGCGATATGTAAGGTTGGGACAAATGATAACATTTCTGATCCCTTAACCAAGCCCTTATCGCAGGCTAAGCATGACCAACACGTTGTTTCCATGGGTCTTAAACGCATGCCAAATTTGTAATAGATTATGAGATATGAAATAAAAATTGTGTTTTTATTAATCATATAAGATAATCACTTTTATCGTTTGAGTTATATTTTAACTTTTATTATGTAACTTTGTTATATCCAAATGGGTTGTAGAGACAATTGGACCCCATTAAAATGAACTGGATTAACATTGTATTGACCCATAGTCACTTATATGAAGTAACACCTCGAAGTGACTATAGTGTGGTGTGATTGATGGCAAGTTCAAGTGTCATAGGGTCATAGGGATGACTAATCGATCACATAGGCAGACTATATGAGACACTCTGTCGGGAAGTGACCGCTTATAGAATTCTGGCAATTCTTGTAGCCTGGTCGTGGCAAGAGCTACTAGTATTCTTTTGAGTCAATTCTTTGACTAAAGACTGTTCACCTAAGATGGAACAGTTTCAGAGTGACTTTGATTTATGCTCTACGACCTTCGTAACTGGGGTCAAATGGGCATCTTTTGGGTCATGATGAGCTGTGGCTATACAAAGGGAATAGTGCGATAGGAATTGTCCACCCCTTTTCAGGGTTGTTTTAAATCTCAAGGCCAATCGAGGAGGAGTAAGCTGAAAATGCGTGCCCACGCTCGGAAGGTATCTATGGTAGATAATTCCGGTCAGACAGTTACTCTTTAGATCGAGGAAACCACTCTTGATATGATCAAATACAAGGACGACCTGCAAGACACCTTGCATTGAGTGGGAGATCTTGTAATAGGACAAGAGAATTGGTGACGCACACTTGTCTCGGACAAGTGGGAGATTGTTGGAGTAAGTGTCCTCAATAATAGTGCGATAACATAATTAAATCTCAATAAAAAGAATACAAAGGGATGATGAATATTATAGTCAACTGGTCAACATAAATCGGTAACGATTGGCTCAATTGAGTTTGACGTTACTGTCGTATGACGGTGGTGATCAGTTGATCCCTTGAGGTCACACCTAAAGGACAATACCCTAATCATGTACATTAATTAATTGTATAGTGATACAGATTAATTAATCCCTTAAAATGAACCAAGGTTAAATTGTGAGTGAGAAATATATATCTTATTGTAATATGATTAAATAAGATTCATTTTGGTAATTTAATTGTTATATTACTAAGAATGCATTATGTTTATGAAACATTTGAGATAAGTGAATTTGGTTAATTATGATTACAAATTGTTGTAGATTATTTTAACCAAATATGAGAGGACCCATTTTATTTACATGTAATTATAAAATGTGACTTAAAATGTTAAGTCTAATTCATTTGTTATGAAATTGCATTTAAATTGGTTAAATGCACATTTATAAGCAAAATTACATGTTATATGTCACATGTCAAACTTGTGACAAATGACAAATTGCAAAAATAAAATGGACACCCATATTACATGGGTGAACCGGTTTTGGTAGTGTACCAAGAGGGTGATTATTTTTGTGTATTATTCTAATTGGGAATTAGACATAATCATACCCAAAACTATTACCAACACTCAACCTTTTTACATTGTTAAGAACAATTAGAAGTGACAACACCCCACCCATGTAAGGTGTGGGTGACCGGTTTCAACAAGGCAAGGATGGCTTGTTCTTTCCTCTTATTTATACAATACACTACCTCATATAATTCATTCATGCAAAATCACTTCTTCTCTCTAACATCTCACTAAACTTAAGAAGTTTACATAATACTTAGAGTTCATATTCTCTAATAATATACTAGTGTAGTATTAAGAGTTAATAGATCATTTTAAAGGGTTACTACATTTAATACTAGTGTAGTATTATTTTGTAGAGATTAAGGGTAGTCTTGGGTGCAACTAATTGGAGAGTTTCTAATTTGATACTTGGAATTCATCCTCATCTTACTAGCTCAAGATCAATATTTGAAAGGAGTTCAAATATTGTGCCCATTTCCATATAATCAATGTAAGAAATGGTTCTTTCCTTTATATTTTGTTATGCATGCATAAGATTTATTTAGTTTAAGAGTAAACTAAATGTATTATGATATTAGAAGTGTCTAATATCGAGTTTAAGAAACTAACAGAAAGGACGTTAGGACCCACTAAAAGGTCGGTACGAATCCGGAAGGAATATACCGCTACAAGGCCTAGACAATCATAGTAATTCTAATATTGGTATCTATGAAGCTTTTAACTAGTTTTACATGTATTTCTCTTTCACTATATCAACTTGATTAGTTAGTTTACTTTATCGTTTTAGATAGTTTATTTTATTGTCTTTTTATTTCCGTTAGTAGATAGTTTACTTTATCGTTATCTAATTAGTTTATCGTCTTTTTATTTCCGTTCCTAGATAGTTTTTATTATAGTTATTCTCTGGTTAATTAGTTTAGTTAGTTAGACTCTAAATATTGTTATTTAAATATCGTCTTTAGATAGAATTTAGTTGTTAATATCCAGATCAGAGGATTTCCCCGATCGGGTACGTGACAACCCGATCGGGTATGTCTTCTGTTTTGGGTTTTTTACTTTGCAATTTACATATTTGTTCTTACATATCGTCATTTATATTCTTGTCATTTTATTTTATGTTAATAGTTCAGATAAATAACTCAAGTGACTCGATTTTAAATGAAAACCAATCCATAACAATTCATAAGTAACACATACTCCCTGAGGATCGACACCCTACTTCCCTAATTACATTCCTTATGTTGTTAGCCTAGTCTGAGTAAATTATTTTTGTTTCGGGACCGCGACAAAACCGATCAATGATGGTTACGGTTTTGTACTTCATGGATCGATATCCTTATGTATTGAAATGCCTATTTATCCTTCTCGCACTTCACATGTATAATTATATATGCATGCTTCTACTTTTGTATTTCCGTTTAAGTACGTTTATTGTGATATGGCTGGGAGAACCCGGAGTTACTCCCCACTGACTGTGGCGTTCATGTTTTTCATGGATTAATAGGTTGCTTGATTGGATGACTTTTTGCTTGTGGTATTTTGGGTTCGGGTGTGAGCTAGCGGGCGTTGGCCTGGATGAATCACCTCTAGACGTTGTTTAGCTAGTTTGCTAATAACCTTGATATTTGATAACATTTTGAGAGACTTCGTCTGTTTGTATTATATTCTATTTTAGTTTGTATATATTTGACATTCCTCGTATTTTTATCTTAGCATGTAAAAAGTTTTAAAAACACCGTATTTTCCTCTATATTAATCACATGCTTATATGTTTTATTTCCGCATTCGCGAGGGTTGTCACAGTTGGTATCAGAGCTTTAACGCTCCCGACGCACACACGTGAACTCTAAACTTAAACTACTTGACCTTGAAATAATAAATGAGAGATGGGTAGAAGTTAAGGATTTTACTTGGTAGTCTATTTGTTTATGCTAAGTGTTAGGATTAACTTGTTTTGGTTTTGTTTCTTATGAAGATGTTTAGACCTCGAGTAGTAGAGAACGTTATGCTAGAAGCTCTTACGCAAGTGTTGAAGAATCATCAAGATGCGGCTATTGCTCAAGCCAACCAAGTTCCCCCTCGTAGAGAAGACAACCACCAAGGAGGCTACGCTTGGGTGGCTAGTCAAATATCTAGAAGCAAGATTTTACCTTATGGTGGAGAGCCGGACCCTACCGAGCTATCAGAATGGTTTCGAGAAATGGAGAAGCCATTTGATTTATACCAAGTCCGTGAAGAGGACAAGGTGAGGATTGCCAAGCTTTTCCTTGTAAGAGAGGCCGATAATTGGTGGGCGATTACTAGTTCCACCGCTACTCTTGAAGACGATTTCAGTTGGGCTTGTTTCAAAGCTCTAGTTGAAGGCCGATTTTATCCCAAGGAGCTCAAGAAACAAAGGCTCAAGGAATTTACTGACTTCAAGCAAGGTGACTTGTCGGCACAAGACTTCACAACGGAGTTCAACAAGCTTGCTAACTTTGCTCCGAGGCTCATAAAAGATGACGAGGACCGATCTTTCGACTACCGCAACAAGCTTAGTGCGTTACTCCAAAGCAAGGTGAGGAGAAATACTACTTCCTTTGGGGAATTGTATGATGATGCTCTATGGGCCGAGAACTCCATGAAGGCCATCAAGGATGAAGCTATGATGAAGAATCCCTCTCCTTGCTTCGCTCCTAGACCTAATTTCTACGGGAAGAGGCCGTTTACTCCGTCTTCCTCCAACTCTTATGCCAACAAGAGAAGATTCAATCCTCCCTCAAATGCAAATGCAAGAGCTCCCGCTCCTTTCATTCCCCGAGCTACTTCTTACATGGCTCATAGGGTGAGATGCAAGCCCTAGTGAGCGTATGGTTGCCTAAGAGTGTCATCCCCGAGTCTATCTATAATATGATGGTTACGGTTTTGTACTTCATGGATCGATATCCTTATGTATTGAAATGCCTATTTATCCTTCTCGTACTTCACATGTATAATTATATATGCATGCTTCTACTTTTGTATTTCCATTTAAGTACGTTTATTGTGATATGGCTGGGAGAACCCGGAGTTACTCCCCACTGACTGTGGCGTTCATGTTTTTCATGGATGAACAGGTTGCTTGATTGGATGGCTTTTTGCTTGTGGTATTTTGGGTTCGGGTGTGAGCTAGCGGGCGTTGGCCTGGATGAATCACCTCTAGACGTTGTTTAGCTAGTTTGCTAATAACCTTGATATTTGATAACATTTTGAGAGACTTCGTCTCTTTGTAGTATATTCTATTTTAGTTTGTATATATTTGACATTCCTCGTATTTTTATCTTAGCATGTAAAAAGTTTTAAAAACACCGTATTTTCCGCTATATTAATCACATGCTTGTATGTTTTATTTCCGCATTCGCGAGGGTTGTCACAACATATTAGTTGAAAAATAATACGACAAACAAGACGAGTGTCATCATCTGACTGCCTATATTCATGTTGATCTTATTTTTACGTCGAATATTAATATATGAAAACAACCCGTGCATTTTTTACACAGGTTTAAAACTAGTAATATGCAAAGGCGAATCCAAATGAAGTGGTGTTATCTTATCAAAGCACATGATTAAAAGTAAAAAAAGTTACAAATTAAAAAAGATGATGGTACTTAGGCCTGGTCTTTTGGACTTAAACTCACCCCTTTAAGTTCAGTTCATCTCCTATATGTTCAGTTCAGTTCAGTTCAGCTCCTATAAGTTCAGTTCAGTTCAGTTAAGCTCCTATAAGTTCAGTTCAGCTCCTATAAGTTCAGTTCAGTTCAGCTTTTATAAGTTCAGTCAGTTCAGCTCCTATAAGTTCAGTTCAGTTCAGTTCAGCTCTTATAAGTTCAGTTCAGAAATGTTTAATTCTTACAAATTAAGTTCAGAAAAATTATACGGAATATATTATTTATGAAAACCGAAATAAAAACATTTGACATTAATTATTGGATACATACATTATCATTAAGACCGCCCGAAGAAATTGTAGAGTATTTCAACTATGGACATTCATTTGTTTTGATTGAAAGTTGATATGACATTTGGTCAATTGAAAAATAGGTGGAAGTTGTTAAAAAATATGCCCCAAATGTCACAAAAGTATCAAATGTCTATTATTATTTCTACATTCACATTTCATAATTTTATAAGGATGCATACTCTTGGAATACCTATTATACAACATGAAGTGAATATTTAAGGAACAATAGATTCAGGCATGTTTGATGATAAGAGGAAAAATGGCATGTTCAAGGTACGAAACAAGATAGTAAAAAACATTTGGCGAGACAATAGATTCGTTGTTTCAAGTGATAGTGAAGATGAAGAAGAAAGTGATAAGGAAGATGATGATATAGAAATAGATGGTTATAAAACGATGTAATATTTAGTTTATTTTTTTATCGTAATGTAAACGTAGTAATCTGTATGAACAAACCAATGTATATATATCGGAATAATGTTATTATCTTACCTTATGTTTTAGAGTATTTTTTTGTATGACAACCCTTTCCAAAAGATAATAATAATAATAATAAAGTTCAGTTTCGTAAAGTTTAGATTCTATAAGTTCTATTCAATTAAGTAAAATTAAGTTCAGAAAAGTTCAGCTCTTATAAGTTCAGTTCAGCTCCTATAAGTTCAGTTAAGCTCTTATAAGTTCAGTTCAGTTCAGCTCTTGTAAGTTCAGTTCAGCTCCTATAAGTTCAGTTCAGTTCAGCTCCTATAAGTTCAGTTCAGCTCCTATAAGTTCAGTTCAGTTCAGTTCAGCTCCTATAAGTTCAATTCAGTTCAGCTCCTATAAGTCCAGTTCAGAAAAGTTCAGCAAAATTCAGCGCAAAAGAACAGGGCCTTAATAGTCATAAGACTAAGGCTCTGTTCTTTTGGACTGAAATCGTCTGAACTGAACTGAACTGAACTTATTGGAGCTGAACTGAACTGAACTGAACTTAATGGACCTGAACTGTATACTGTATTATCTAATAAAATACGTACATAATCACATGAGTCATGATGATAAGATTTAGCAGAATATAGGTTATAACAACTGCAAATCACAAGTTTACATATGAATTGTGAGACCCCGCGATTTCGCAATAAAGTATACACGTAGATTTGAATTGGAAATCACGAGATTTTAAAAACTTTAAATGCCTAAACCGCGAATATCACTTTAATTTATAAAACCAAAGCTTACTTAATAAGTTTTTTATACAAATTGTAACTTAAATAAATACAAGTCATCCCGATCCCTTAATAAATACACAAGTAGGATAATATTAAAACTAATATAAACTACAACACTAAGGGTAAATCACAGTAAGTACAAAGCTCGGTAGCTCACTTGTCAAAACCCCATGCAACACCGACCTGTAACCTGCTCATTCATGAAACATGAATACCACAGTCAGTGGGGATTAACTCGGGGTTCTCCTAGCCATATCCAGTTAAAACGCAAATAATAAGAGCATATAAACATACATTATCATCATCAAATATAAAAAATATCGTCATCATATATATACAATATCATCCTCATATATAAACAATATCATCATCATATTTAAATAATATCATCATCGTGTATACATCAAGTAACAAAGACTTAGGGAAGACTCACCTTGGCAACGATATTGCTACTAACGGCGTGCATCTCACCATTAGTAACCATATAGTCGAAGAGGTTGAAGACACGACTCTCAAGAAAGTACAAGGCATTTAAACATCCATTTCACATACAACCAATCATCATGAAAGGCAAACACACTGTCACAGTAAGTGAAACGCACTAGCATCTGCACATAGCTTGACAAGACGACTCTAGACTATCATCCTCCCGCTAGGACTACGATAATAGTACGGTCCTAATCTAAATCTTGCCCGACTCTCGCGACAAGACGTGTACCCGATTCGCCATGTGGCTAGACCCGCACACATCCACGACCGGTCAACAGAACGGAAGCCGAGTACCCCAAATCTGGCAGTATGGCCAACGACAGAGGCAGATAGAGAATGAGCATACCCATCCCGGCAGTACGACCAACGAGAAAGGTTGTCACAATAATAACCACGCGTACTGCGACAGTACGACCAATGGAGATGAGATATCTTACAAAGGTTAAGCTAGTACGCTACATGCAATGACACCACCTTGCAAGGATACAACATTTGATGGCCAGGTCGATCAACGCTAAGCGTTCGCCTCCCAATTAACAACGTCGTCATATCCCCACTAACATACAATAGAATGTACCTCTATCGCTCCGACATATATTTTAACGAGTATAAGGGTACAAACGCGGAATGAGAGTCAATATCATCACACAAACAAGACTCAACGGACTACTCAAGATCTACATGAGTCAAATGATCTAAACATCGAAAACCGTCACTAAAAATGTGAATAATGCATAAGATAAATGCATCAATGATTAAAAAGAGTCAATACATGTTACATAAGCATTAGACCAAGTTTAAGAAGCATAATCAATAAGAAACATAAAGCCCATATCAAAACGACATGTTTGGAAACCATCTATAATAAAGATCAACTTTCAACGTTCATAAATTCAGTTCTAGACATGATAATACAATAATTTCAGCTTGAGGTGATAGCTTATCCTTGTACGGTTCCAACGGTAGCTAGGTCACACACGCATAACGAGCAAGAAACGGGGGATATATGACCATTTTACGAAAAGGGGTCTGTGTAGGAAACTTTCACCCGCCCGAGTCAGATTAGACCCACCCGGGTTGATATGGACCCGCTCGGGTCGAGAGGTATCTGCTCGGGTTGGACTTGACCCGCCGGGCATCGTCTCAAATTCGCAAGAGTTTAAGCCAAGATTCACCCATCTTCATTGTAACTTCAATGCAACTTAATAATTCATGTTAAACACATACAAACACATTAATATCAACAAACTTAAGCATACAAGTATCAAAGATAATCCTTCATTAATAATTAGTGATTTTCTAAGCAAACACAACATTAAGAAATCGTCTTTTCCATACAAAAGACTAGATCTCAACTTGATACCACACAATTTATCCTCTTAAACATCATCAACAAATTTAATTCCAACAAATCTCATCAAACATCATTCATAACTCCTCATGTGAGTATTAAAACATCTAGCATACATGAGTTAAACCGTCATTAGTATCTTGAAAGCATCTTCATACAATTTAGAGAGGAATTAGTATAATAAACACCAATTTTCACCCTAAGAAGATATATGAGCATAATTCAACATTTTCAACATGTGAGAACATCAATACATATCAATAGCTCATAAAGGGTCCGTCTTTCTCAAAAATACTACTCTAAAACACATAGAAAACACATATAAATGTGATATCGAGTAACCTGTCAACATTATCTCATTTAGCGTTCCATATAAGCTATCCTCAAGCAAACTAACGATACCAACGGATTTCCTTACCCAAATCTTCAAAATTCACATCAAACCAAAAATTCTGCAAAATTGGTCTTAAAAGAAAGTTAAAAGATTCCATTTTTTATTATGTAGAAAGAAGGAGGACGATGAGAGGATTAAGAAACACTAACCAGAATTATTTTCCGTTAAGAAAAGTTATGTCAGTCTTAAGATTAGATCTAAAATATAGGTTTTATAAAAAGTTTGAGGAATAGGAGATTTTATGGTATAAAAATTAAAAGAAGAATGAGAGGAGAACGATGATGTAAAAATCGTGAAGTTTCGTTGAGAGACGGACAAATGGCATCCGTCTTAAGACTTTGAGTTATTGAGGTTTAATGGTGTTTTTGGTGTTGAGGAAGAAGAAAATGGTGCTGAAATGTGGAGGGAGGTGGATATTTTGGTGGGTTTGATTTGGGAAGGGGAGTAGTAATAGGCCCAAAATTGACTATGTGTATTTACCCACTCGAATTTTCGAGTAGAGACCGATTATGGGCTCAAAAGAGACTGAAATGCGAAAGTGTCTACCTAACTAAAATAATAACATCAATTTAAAGTTACGAACTGATAAGTGAATATTTGTATGGTTTTAATCCCCAATTTAGCTCGGTTTTGTATGTCATTTGTGCTTTGTTAAGCCATTTTATGAGCTAATATCGTCTTCTAGGCGAATTCCTATGCTCTAACCTGTTTTGCAGGGAAAGTGACGTTTCTACACCCTTTTTCTATATTTCCGAGCATTTGCCTAGAACCCGACGATTTGAAGAAGCAAGCTTGACCAAGTCAAAGGCATTTCAAGAAGGTTCACTAATTCAAAGGAGAGAAGAAGCAAAGACAGTTTCGTAGTTGTCGGAAGATCAATCAATTAGGAGGAAGAATTCATCGCTTTACATCAAACCCTATCAACAAACCCGATTGAAGAGGTCAAGGGGGATGATGGAAGTCAAGTCATAGCAAAGGAAGATGAAACAACAGTCAAAGGACCTGGAATACAACTTACCCGATCGGGTAAGTGGTGTACCCGATCGGGTATCCCTGCTTATCCGCACAAAATGCTTCAACTTCCTATTTTTGTCCTATATGTTCAATGCTCGACCCCTTCCCCACGAAACCCTAATGCTATATAAAGGATGCTCCAGCCACTCTTCTGAACACATCCTCTTTACAATAATCTCTTCTCTTCTTACATTTTCTCCTTAGATTAGGAGGAGGGGGAACTAGCCTCCCTTCTCTCATTTTCTTCTTCTTTAGTCTTTAGTTCTTAGTTTATTTCTGTCCTTTCCATATCAAAACATTAGCTTAGATCAATAAGAATTTCATCCTTGTAATCTCCTTTGTGTGATTCAAGCGTTGTAATTGGTGGATCGTTTATTATGTGCAAGGATTTTCTATTATTGTTATCATTATCGTCATTGATCGTCATATAGGTATTTCTACTTTATCCTTTGTTTAATGTCCTTTATTGTTTTCCATTTGATTGTTATTCTCTTTACATATTATCTTAGATTCATTTTCATGTTGTTATAATGTGACACCCTCAAATTTGCGGAAAGAAAAAAAATTATTTAAATACATAAAAGATAATAATACCTAACGAAGGTGTCATAAATAAAAGGGTCATTACAAAACGGAAATAATATTATACATAAAAATTATACAAGACGGGAGACATATCTCCCGTATAAATACGGAAATAAAAGAGTGTATAATAATATACAATCTAAGAACCGAATATAGGTCCAAGGTAAATACTTCGCTCGCTAGCTCGTCAATGTACCCCAAATATGCATTCACCACCTGTTCGACCGCATTAAATATAAACACGGAAGCCACAGTCAGTGGGGAGTAACTCCGAGTTCTCCCAGCCACGAAATGTCGAGTTTAATTAAACATGAATAACATAAAAGCAATGTATAAAGAAAATACAAAACCTTAACATATATGATATGCTTTTCATGTTATGAAACAATTAACTAACATATAACCTATCATATGAAAGCTATCATGTGAATCCGATAATAAAATATAACACTAGGTAGGGAAGCTGGTATGCTAGCTCAGAGGTTACCATGTAACATGGCCATGATACACTCAAACCCTAATCAACACGTAATCATGTGAATAAGTTAACAATCGGTAATCCAAACTCTATCAATCTTAGCCGGCTTGCATCTCACCTTCTAAAACTCATAGAATCATCAAACATGAAAGACCAATACTTCTACAAACAGGCATAAGTTCTTAGCCCAGTCAATAGTCGACTTCTGTAACTCGAGGCTATACCACAAGGTAGGAAAACATCATAGTCCTAGACTGATCAGACCTAGCGACAACAGCTATTCCGTTCCCCGTCCCATGACATAACCGTCTATGAGAAACTCTACTAGGCGACCCCCTAAGCAGAGATGGCTAGTACTTAAGCTGGCTCCCTTCCCAAAGCGGAACGCTTAGGATGCCATGCCCCGACTTGGGGATAAGCCCCCCAGGCCCGGGACACAAAAGCTATCAAGCAGTGAACTCCATATGCTCGTTAAAGATAGTACGGGCCTATCAATGTCATGGTCCAAGATACTCAGTTAGAATTAGAATGGTCAAGACGCCATATACTCATAATTCTCTATGGGTACTTAGTCAACACGACACCAACCATATAATTAAACAGTCACGGGAAAAACATCCTATCATGTGACTAATTGCATATAAATCATAACCAAATAACATATCGGCCTCATCTCACTAAGCTATTCATTAATTAAATACAACTTACTTGAAGACAAATCCCCGACCTGAGTCCCGCGACGGGTCATCAGTCAAAACTGGGCTGACTAGATCTTAGTTTGACCAAACCCGTTTGGTCAAACCGGCTAGAAACAGAGTCTTTACCACATAGACTTAGACATAAAAATCAACATATTCATTAGATGTCATTTTAAAACTTCTAACATTTG
>JAIUZE010019089.1:0-14612 GCA_022085475.1 Heliosperma pusillum
TTTCAGTAGAACTTAATTTTTTAAAATAGGAATTTTTGTTCCGAGTCGTATTTTGAAATTCCGCGTTCGTATTTGGAATTTTTGAGGGATTCCATGAAAAGACCGTTTTTAGTCATCTTTGACTTTTCTTGACTTTTAAGTCGTCTTTGACTTTTCCTTGACTTTTTAAAGCCGTCATTGACTTTTTTCTTGACTTTTAAGTCGTCCTAAACTTTTCTTGACTTTTAAGTCATCTTCGACTTTTCTCGACTTTTCAGTCAACTTTGACTTCCGTTGACTTTTCCCGACTCGTCTCATAAGTATGAAGACCGAAATTTTATTTAAAAAAAGAATATTTTTGATTTATTTTTATTTAGATTTATTAAGATTTATCATAATTTAATATAATTCTTTTGAATTTATTCGGAATTTAAAGAATAACGTTTACGGTTTTAACCGAACGTCATTTAACTATTCCCGACTCATCGTAAAGCGCGAAACAAAATCGAAACTCGACTTTGGCATGAGTCCCACGCGCGTGTCATCGCTTTCCACTCACAAATAGATATTTTAATTATTTTGATTAAACTAATCAAAATATCTAGATATTTATTAACTTTATCGATCAGTTAACGAAAATTACGCAAATCGTTTACAAAACTGACCCGTCTAGCACAAAACCACACGGCTCATCCACCCTCTAATAGCCCTTGATATTTTCATTTCTTTTGATACAATAATCATAATATCTAGATATTTGTTGTAATTAACTTAATCGTTAATTATATTTAATCAATTACCGTAAAATAATTATTAAACGCGAGTCAATTACGTAACAACAATTTCAACACTCGACATCCTTATTTGCCTATAACTACACGGCTCAACCCACTCTTCCTTACTCACAAACAACTTTTCATTTTACAATAAATCAAATAAAGATCAAAATATCGCTTTCTTTCATCGTTCTTCGTGTTCTTCGTCGTTCATCATTTGTTCTTCATCGTTCTTGAGCAAAACCTTCATAAAATCTTCATTTCTTAATTAAATCCTTCCTAATTTATATTTCTAGACTCTCCTCTTCGCTCCTCATCTTCACGTATGGTTTAATTTCAATTCCGTCAAGATCGTTTTCAACACTTTACTTATGGAAATTCATATTTTTAGTTCTAATAATGTTTTCTTGTTATTTCTTATAGGGGAAGATTTTGAAGACGAGTTTGGAGACTCGTATATTTTGGGTGAAGATTAGTAGGAGGGTTTCTTATTATATACTTCTTATTATTATTTTGGTGCTCCGTGGTTTACTACTAAGGGTAACAATTCCGTTTTACTCACGATTAATGTTCAGCAATAACTTTTTAGTTTTATATTCATGTTTATGTATAGTATGATTTTAGTAGTAACATGATGAGGATGGGAATTTTTATGTTTGTTTTACTTGTTCTTGGATGATTTTATGTTGTATGATTTTTATGGGTGTTTTAGTGTTCTTGATGACTTTTGAGGAGTTTCCATAAGTTATGATTTTATGATGTATCGGAATTTTTAACACGTTCGTTTTTCTGATAAGTTTTGATGATTTTAATAAGTTATGATTTTGTATGAATGGATGTTGAAATGGTGGTTTGATGATTAAAACATGTTAGAAATTAATGTGGTGTTTGATGTGGTGGAACCGTGGTGGATGGCTGAGAACCGGACCAACCATACCGGTCCAGGCCGGTTCAGACCCGGTCTGGGTTGGTCCATGGTGGGTCCGGGTTTTGGTTTTTGGGTTGTGTCGATGTTTGATAGTTTAATTGTTGTTTGGACGGGTTTTAAATATGTTAAAGCATGCGGGAATTTTTAAGAAACGGGTTTTTTGAAATTTAATAAAAACAGCCATTTCTAGCCAAATCAGGCCGTGGGGCCCATCCAGGCCCATGTGGGGTCCGGCCCAACTCAGCCCGTGGGTCCCACTTTGGGACTTGTGACGGTTTTTGAGTTATCGTCATTTTTATCGCATTTTGTAATAATTAGCAAGCGAGAAATATTAATAAGTAAAATATTTATTTAAAAAGATTTCTCATTAAATTATTATTTCTCACATGTTAGAAATTATAAGACGAGATCGTAGTTTAAATTTATATTCTTTAAGACAAACGGGTTTTGGAATGTTGTAATATTTCACATGTTAAAAGTTTTAAGAAAATAACATGTATTAAATAGGTTGATTTTTATGATTTAGTCTATGTGAAAAAGACTCTGTTTCTAGCCGGTTTGATCCAACGGGTTTGGTCAAACTAAGATCTAGTCAGCCCCGATTTGACTGATGACCCTCGCGGGACTCGGGTCGGGGATTTGTCTTCAAGTAAGGTTTTATTTAATTATTGAATTAGCCTTAGTAGATATGAGGCGATATGATATTTGATTATGATTTATATGCCATTAGTCACATGATAGGATGTTTTTCCCGTGACTGTTTGATTATATGGTTGGTGTCGTGTTGACTAAGTACCCATAGAGAATTATGAGTATATGGCGTCTTGACCATGTTAATTTCTAAATGAGTAGCTTGGACCACGACATTGATAGGCCGTACTATCTTTAACGAGCATATGGAGTTCAAAGCTTGATAGCTTTTGTGTCACGGCCTGGGGGGCTTATCTCCAAGTCGGGGCATGGCATCCTAAGAGTTCCGCTTTGGGAGGGAGCCAGCTTAAGTACTAGCCATCTCTGCTTAGGGGGTCGCCTAGTAGAGTTTCTCATAGACGGTTATGTCATGGGACGGGGAATGGAATAGCTGTTGTCGCTAGGTCTGATCAGTCTAGGACTAGGATGTTTTCCTACCTTGTGGTATAGCCTCGAGTTACAGAAGTCTTCTATTGACTGTACTAGGAACTTATGCCTGTTTGTAGAGTATTGGTCTTTCATGTTTGTATGATTCTATGAGTTCTAGAAGGTGAGATGCAAGCCGGCTAGGATTGATAGAGTTTGGATTACCGATTGTTAACTGATTCACATGATTACGTGTTGATTAGGGTTTGAGTGTATCAGGGCCATGTTACATGGTAACCGCTGAGCCAGCATACCAGCTTCCCTACCTCGTGTTATATTTTATTATCGGATTAACATGATAGCTTTCATATGATAGGTTATATGTTAGTTAATTGTTTCATAACATGAAAAGCATATCATATATGTTAAGGTTTTGTATTTTCCATATACATTGCTTTTATGTTATTCATGTTTAATTAAACTCGACATTTCGTGGCTGGGAGAACTCGGAGTTACTCCCCACTGACTGTGGCTTCCGTGTTTCTATTTAATGCGGTCGAACAGGTGGTGATGCATATTTGGGGTACATTGACGAGCTAGCGAGCGAAGTATTTACCTTGGACCTATATTCGGTTCTTAGATTGTATATGATTATATACTCTTTTATTTCCGTATTTATACGGGAGATATGTCTCCCGTCTTGTATAATTTTTATGTATAATATTATTTTCCTTTTGTATGACCCTTTTTATTTTATGACACCTTTGTATTGTATTTTCATCTTTTATCTAGTTTAAATTATTTTTTTTCTTTCCGCAAATTTTAGGGTGTCACAAGTGTTAATCTTGAAGTGGTGTGTCTTAACTTTGTTGTGTGTTGGTTAGGTCTCACAAATCCTATACCATTTGTTGTGTGCGTTGGTAAGGGAACTATCATGGTTACCTTACTCAAGTCCATATCATTTGCTAGTCAGTTTGTGAGCTTTCACTACAAGAAAAACTGTTTTGGGCGACAAAAGAGTTTGTTATGGGAAACAAATATTTAATTCGTTGCGGAACAACATTAATATGGACAACAATCTAACTTTTGCCGTCCAAGGTTAGCTTTTGTGCAACGAAATATATTTTTGTTGCCTATAGTGTAAATTTTGGGCAACAACATAGAAAGTCGTTGCCATTTTGCTTTTGATAGACGACGAATACTATAAATTTTTCGCCATATCTCGAAAGTTAAGGCGCAAAACTTTTCCGCCCAAAAATCAAATGAAAATCAAAGCTAAATTAAAAAATTCAATCCCCACATTGAATTAAAAAACACGACACATATCATAATCTTTCTCCCTTATCTTACCTTCTGTCTTTCTTTTCACTTGGGATCTAAAATTTCCAGTCTACAAAATTGTCGTCATCGGAACCCTAATTTAGAGTTGTTGGTTAAGTTTATCATCTGATTAATTTGGTCTTGTTAAAGTAGTTGTATCCTGTATCAGATTCATTTAGAATTATGGGTTTGTTGTTAATATGTTCTATCTTTGATATGATTCATCTTATAGATGTTATACGAGAATTATATTCCTTACTACTGTAAAAGTTTTGTTGGTACAATTTTGTTGAAAAGGTCATAAATTTGGATTTTGAATCATTAGCAAAAAGAAATTTTAATGTCTAGTTAGTGTCACTTGTGTTTCGGTGATTTCTAGGTTTAGTTTCATTATTTCATTTGTTCATTCTAACTCATTGGTTACCATCATTATTGTTATGCCCTCTTATTTGGTAAGCTTTGTCCTTTTTAATTTGTCCCAATTCAATTTTCCGTGAATTTGATTTGTTTTCGAGCTTTCGATATTTGGTTAGATGATTAAAGTTTGTATCTTTTTGTTCTGATTTGTGGGTTTGTAAGTGATTGTCTGATTTAGCAAATCTGAATTGTGGCTTCTAAATTATTAGAAGGATTTGTGGCTGTGTTTATCTCATGTTGTACCTTCTTCTCCAGTCTATGCATCAGTCACCATGCTCACTAGCGTCAATCCCCACCTGCGCTAGACGTCACCCAACACTTAACCTCCCATTGTCCATGAAATACAGACCACTGGCCTAATTCATATGATGCTAAAAGAGCTCATTTTTAAAGTGATGTATACTATGTGTGTCAGATTGCTCATATTCTCCCCTTTCCACTTATGTTTCATCATTTTGTCCATGTGTGTCCTGGTAGCTGGTAGCTTTGTGCATTTTTTTTTGTTCATCTTTTCTAACAATATTATTATGCGCGGTGTTTGCGTATGGCTTTCTTGAGACTAAGAAATCATAAAAAATGTTCTAGTTGACTGGCAGAAAGGTAATGCTCTATCAAATAAGCATGTGGACAAAGATGACTGAGATTGGTTGGTTGGTTCTCGATCGAGTATTTTGGATAGTGATAAGCGAAAAGGTAATGCTCTATACGTTTATTTTCTTCTAGAGTAATCTAAAATTGAACATTAAAAAAGCTAGTTTAACCACTCCCTCCCTAAACACTATGAAGAAAACTCGTTAATTATTGAATGTATATAAGATTTTATAAGAATGTCTTTAAAACCAAGCCAAATTCATACTTAATTATTTCGTTTGTTTTCGTAGTATTTTTACTCCAATTGGTTATCAGAGTATAGGTTTGTGAGTTCATTTTCCTAACTACATCAAAACTATAAAAACCAACCATGAGTGAGGAGAGGATAACAAGGCTTGAAACCACAATTAAAGGCCTTGCTAGAAATGTCACAGACATGACAAGGACGATGAATAAGATCTTGGATAACCACCTTGGCGTTGGTGGAGGAAGGGGTCGTGGACGTGGTAGAAGAGCACCACATCAACCACCACTAGCTAGAAGGAGACATGAAGAGGATTCTGATTCAGACAACTCAGACCAGATTATATGATAGGCATCCTACCTTTCTTAATAGTCTTAAAGAGTTAGATAAGGGAAGCCTGCTCCAAGTAAACTCGCGATTCTCTTAGGCGTCTACATCGAGGAGGGAATTCTTTCATACTACCACAGCCTCAGACGCTGCAGCATGAAGATCATATTTATATGAAACTATATCACTAAGAATAGGCCTTGGGACAGACATTAGGAAAGAATTTCAGTCGCGGGTTAATTAATTTAAACTCTATTTTAAACCTATCTTCTTTTTTTATTGCTATTGCGCGGGTTAACCGCTTGCATGTCTCTAATTAATGGGAGCAGCAGCAGAAGAATGAGTCTCAGGAGAAGGAGAAGCAGAAGGAATCTCAGTAGGCAGGAGGTAAATAGAAAGTTTTTCGCTTGTTTAGTTAAAGTTTTTGGCCTTATCTTGCAGGTGACGACGACGTCGAGTTGGCGGCGGAGATTCCAGGAGAGGAGTCTTTTCTTTACTAGCGCTTGGTCCTTGAAGAAAAAGCAGAAATAAGAGGTTGTTTACATCTTATTCGTCTTTCTCTAAGGGTGCCGCCAGCCCTTGACATATGAACAAGAAAACCTGTCCTTAACGGGAGACCTAACTTTGGAATCCGTTTCTCATCTTAATGCGTACGATTTTCCTTTATGACGAAATCGAAGAGGAAAGATAAAATGCGCATTTTACGTTTTGCCGGGATTTTTAGTTGTGATCTAATTTCCACTCGCACCCCTATCACGTAAATCCAGTAGCTAAAGAGCGAAAGTCAAGTCTTGAAAGTCAAGTCCCAAAACTGCCCAAGCTTCTTTCTTTGGTCTTTTGTTCTGTCATATTTCTTACTTTTCCTTCCGACCTTCCAGCATCGGGCAGGTGTCAGACTCTATACATCGTGTTACCACTTAGCAGAGTCCTGTGTTTTTAATAAACAGTCGCTACCCCCAAGCCCCAATAAGCGGAAACCAAACAACCACCAGGCTCGTCTGAAGAGGAGGCGGGCGCCCTCTAAGTTGACCACTCTACCCACTCATTTACTATGAGGAGAGCAGGCGAACGGGAACCGACCGCAGGCTGTTACGCAGGTTAGGGGCGGAACGACGGCATTGTCCCTTTTTTACGGAGCGAGCATGTTGTCGAAATGTATGAAGCGAGTGTAGTCCATAAAGAAGACGATTCAAGGTAAGTGCTAACCCCATTAAGACTAAACTATCCTGCGCGAGCATCAAAGGCACCCTGATAAAGATTTTAAGGTAGATATTCTTGACTTTCTTGGTAGTTTGAACCCTGATGACTTATTAGATTGGCTTAGAATCATTGAAAGGGTTATTGAGTTGAAAGGGTACTCAGATAACAAGGCTTTTAAGGTTGTTATCTTAAAGTTTAAAGGGTATGCTTTCTTTTGGTATGAATACATGAAAATCCATAGGCTTAGGAAAGGGAAGGAACCTATTAAATCATGGGCTAAGTTAAATAAAAAGCTCAAGGCCATGTTTGAGTCTAGGGACTACACCCAGGACATGTTCTTAAAGCTAACTCACCTTAAGCAAGACCGTAAACTTGTTGAGTCCTATTTGAGGGAGTTTGAACAAGTCACCTTACAATGTGAGGTTAATAAAAAGTTTGAGCAGAAGATAGCTAGGTTCTTAGAAAGCTTAGATGAAAGGATCTCTAGCAAGGTTAAGTTGCAAAGCATTTTCGCATTTGAGGAGGCTGTCAACCTGTCCATAAGGATTGAGAAGTTGGGTAAAGGGAAGGCTAGTATCTCTAAGGCTCCATCTAAGACTACGAACTTCAAGCCTTATATTTGAGCCAGGATAGGATGGGAACCTGAGGTTGAGACTATGGAAGAGTTAGTTGAGACAGACTCTGGCTGAGCGTAGTGACATGGAGGGTTATGCACACACAACCCCAGCCTTTGAAAGAGGACCAAAGACACCAAATGATCAGAATTAGGTGTACTATCAAGGGGAGGGTTTGTAATCTGATTGTGGATGGAGGAAGTTGTACCAATGTGGCATCTAAGACCCTTTATGTATATAAGCTGACCCTTCCTACTCAAGACCACCCATGTCCCTACAAGCTTAGGTGGTTAAACAAAGGGATAGAGGTCAAGGTAGACAAGCAATGTGTGATGTCATTCTCTATTGACAAGGGCTATGTTGATGAGGCACTATGTGATGTGCTACTTATGGATGCTTGTCATCTTCTACTGGGAAGACCATGGGAGTTTGACCGAGATGTTATCCACCATGGTTGAGATAACACTTATACTTTCAGAATGGGTCGTACGCAGATCATTTTAACTCCATTGCCTTCAACCCTTAAGCTGGGTACACCACCTTTAAGTGACATCCAAAGAATTCTTGTTGATCAAAGAATCTAAAATTGTGCAAGAATTGAATGAGAGGGAACCAGTGTTTGTGCTTATATTTAAGGAAGTTATACTTGTCACAAGTGAGGTACCAAATGAGGTCAAGCAAGCATTGAGGGCATATGAGGATGTATTTCTTACTGAGCTACCTAGTGGACTTCCACCACTAAGGAGCATTGAGCATCACATTGATCTTGTTCCAGGGGCTATGATACCTAACATGCCACCCTTTGAGAGTGATTCTAAGGCCACACAAGAGCTAAAATCACAAGTTGGAGAGCTTCTAAGCAAAGGATATGTAAGGGAGTCCCTTAGTCCTTGTGTTGTCTCTACCTTACTAGTCCCCAAGAAAGATGAAACATGGAGGATGTGCATTGATAGCAGGGTTGTTAACATCACCAGCAATTATAGATTTCCCATACCAAGGCTTAATGACATCCTGTATGAGCTTAGTAGGTCTCAAGTCTTTTCTAAGATTGATCTTAGGAAAGGCCACCATCAAGTAAGGATATGGGATGGTGATGAGCAGTGCACGTTTGTAAAAGAGAAGGTTCACTTCTTAGGGTTTATCATATCTTAGGACAGGGTCTTCGTGGATCCAGATAAGGTCAAGGTTATCAAAGATTGGCCTACACCCAAGACCTTAACATAAAACAAAAGTTTCCATGGACTAGCCTTATTCTATAGGAGGTTCATTCAAGGGCTTAGCTTCATCATGGCTCATGTGACAGAGTGTATAAACAAGGGTGAGTTCACTTGGACAGACAAGGCTGGGAAGTCCTTTGACACCATCGAGGACCTACTGTGCAACTCACCTATCCTCATCCTCCCTGATTTCAACAAATTGTTTGAGGTTCAGTGTGCTGCAAGTGGCATAAGCATTGGGGCAGAGTTGAGTCTAGAACACAAGCCACTGCCCTACTTTTAGTGAGAAGCTTAATGGAGCAAAGTTGAACTACTCCACCTATGATAGAGTTTTATGTAATAGTGAGGGCCTTGAATCATTGGGGTCACTACATACCCAAAACCCAAGCCATTTGTGCTTCACTTTGACCATGCGGCTGTCAAATACATCAATGGCCAGCACAAGCTCAACCCAAGGGTTAAACTACATCAATTAGGTTAAACTAGTTTAGGAAAATACGAAAAAACCGTCAGAATATTGGGTTGCTCGATCGAGCAAGGGTATGTTAGTTGCTCGATCGAGCAACCTTCATCCCGACTCGATCGAGCATCCTTAAAAAAGGTCTCGTTTCTTCGTTTTCTTCATTCCCTCTCTTTTGTTCTCGATTTCCGTGCCTAACCTTCTACGATCCGACTCCGCCATGCTTCATATCTACTCAAAAAGCTCCGAATGCATCCAATCTGCATTAAAACATACTAGAAGCGGCAGAATCGATATTCTAGCTAAAATAGCATAGAAATAAGCAAGGAAAGACGGTAAATCGAGTTATATGTAACTAAGGGAAGCATAAAATATGTGTATAAATAGTGATCATCAGAGGTCAACACCTTTCTTTAGATAACCTTCTTGACTTAGGAAATTAGGCCAAGGGTTGGTTGGGTTTGCTCGAGTCGATAAACCGTTTACCCTCTTTCTCGTTACCTTTTATGGGTTTGATAGCTTGTGTGGTCCTAGGAGCTAGCGATTGAACCCGACTCCCTAACTCCTTTAGTTAGTCATCTTTATCTACTTTCATTGTTTGCTTGCTTATTGTCTTCATTAGCTTAGTTGTCTTAGAAAACACAAACTTTGAAATTGTCAACTATACTAATCTAACCGAAACCGATAAACCAATCCTAACCGTCTATGTAGATCGATCTCCTTACCGTACTACATTCATTAGCTTTATAATAGAGATACCGTGAATCCTAGATATTTGTTCAAAGTGAACCTTAAGAAAGCCTATGTATCTGTTTGTTGGTGTTTCATTGAGCTGATGATGAATGCATTAAACTTCCCTTCTGAATTTACAAATTTAATCATGGAATATGTTACATCTACCTCATATTCTCTAAGTTTTTAATGGTGACTCATTTGTTTTTTTTAATAGAGCTAAAGGTTTGAGACAGGGAGATCATCTTTCCCCCTTCTTTTTAATATTGTTATGGCATGCTTAACTAGAAACTTGGGGTATGTCACTGAAACCATGATATTTAAACACCATGCTTTATGTGGGAAGATAAGATTCACCCGCCTAATGTTTGCTGATGACCTATTCATGTTTAGCAAGGATGATACAAATTCTATTATGATTTTACATAATGCTTTTGATAATTTTTCTCAAGCCTCTGGTCTACATGAATAGACAGAAGTACAATGTCTACTTTGATGGAATGAGCAAAGCTATTAAAGATGAAATTCTCGAGGTCTCGGGCTTTTTTTAAGGTTCTCTTCCATTTAAGTATTTAGGAATCCCTATTACTGTTGAAAGATTTAAGAAAAAAAAGTGTGGTCTGCTAATTGATAAGGTCATTGAGAGAATTAAGGAGTTTGGGGATAAGAAGTTGTCTTACACATGAAGGCATGGACTAATAAATTCTGTTTTAACAGTTTTGTATACCTACTGGTCTAACATTTTTCTCATCGGTGAAGGGGTTTTAAAAGTAATTGTAGGAACTATTTATGGAATGGTTCGACTGATTTCAATAGAGTTCCTTTAGTGGGATTGGAAAAAATTTTGCACCCATAAGGAAGAAGCAGGGTTAGGAATCAGAGACGGTCTCACTTGAAATATGGCTACAATTGGAAAGTTAATCTGGTGGATATATAATCAGCCAGATAGCTTATGGGTGCAATGGATAAGTCATATTTACTTGCATGGTGAAGACTTGAATTGGAAAACAGTTTGCAAGACTAGAGAGAGGTTGCCTTAGGGCTAGACCACATGTAATTCGATGGTTGATGGGTATTCTGTAACTAAGAGCTATGATTGGCTTAGGCTTAGATTCCCTCAGGTTACTTGGCATAAGCACATCTGGAACAGATGTTCTATATTGCTAAACTCAACTTCATATGTTGGTTGATAGCTAGGCAGGCTTTACAGGTGAAACATGAGCTTTGGTCACTTACTCACTTGGAATTAGCTCTAATGCTAGGCAGACAGCAGTGGAAATAGAATGGATAGATCTCCAACATCATCATTCAGAAGAGAACCAGGTTATCATACATTTCTCAGCTCGAGTGAAAAACAGTCACTTTTTCGACTAAAAGGAGCAGCAAGATCAGTTTTAATTTGGAGGTGTTTATTACAGTTAAGAAGACTTCACTAGTTAATTGACATTTGAAAGCTCGTACTGTAACGCTTATTGCACGCCCAGATGAAATGCAATGGCGATGATTTACACTTCTTTAAATAGAAATCAGACAGCTTGGCTAAAAAGAATCAAGAAAACATCTATTGTCGACACAGTACATTTAAATTATTGATTTTTCACTTAGCTGTCTAATTCTCGAACAAATTAAACAATATGAAAGGGCAGAAAAATGCAAACCACCACCCAGAAAAATGGCCATTTAATTTTACATGGCAGTCTTTTCTTATGTATCGGTCTTCTAGTCATAGTTCGCAAAGCAGTCTTGAACCAGAAAATTAGGGATGCACATGACAGATGCCGCGAACTTTCCCCAGGCATTGCACAAAATAGAATCTTACGCGATAATGGCCAGAATTAACAGGTCAAGAGAACATCTTCAGGAAGTTGTTGGCATAAGCCATTGGCATCACATTAGGGTGCGGCTGCAACAACGTTAAAGAATTTACAAATCAATCAAATCAGAAAATCACGCCTATAAGACTGCTCTGCGACAAAATGTAAAAATAATAATAAAGAAAATACAAAAAAGAAAGAACTTGTAAGAAAATGTCATTGACGATCAACCCACTAACCCTATAATCTAATGAATAATACAGATTGCGTTTATCTCACTAACAGTCTAACACCATCTTATACAAGAGTCACCGGACAAACAATAATGATTTATTTGCATTTGAAGGTCCATAACACCTCTTGCATTTTAAGGAAGTACTACCCAGATTTATGGCAAAATGATTGAAATAAAAGACCAGGTATTCAGGTAACCATAACCAATCCCGACAGAAATTGATATTTAATAGTTATTGACATGCTTAGAATAGCTTGGCTGCAAGATGGGAAATCTAGGGGAACGAAAGAGAACGAGTGATGACCAAAAAAACTCACCACTGCAGAGAACGAGGTAATATTAGGCTTCATTTCAGGGGATTCAAATCGGATGAAAGCACCCTTGTTTCCCATCTGTGAAGGTACAAACAACATTGAAATTCATTAGATTGTACAACTCACAATAAAACTACATTTAACCCCTTATGCAAACTCCATTTTGTCACCCGCACACGCCAAATATCAATCAATCTGATCAGCATAGATGGATGAATTTCCAAAATAAACGAATGAAAGGGGAGTGATTGGTGAAATGGATTATGGATGGAAAGTGGGTTGTGTCATAGGTGGAAGCTCTATCCAGCCACTATCCATGTCTCACCCAATATTCTTCAATTTAACAAAATACACATACATGAAGTTAGCTCGATACTCATACTAAATTACTCCACTTTATATATTATCCAAGCAAATATTTAATTAAAATAATCACCAATTACTTAGTCTGAAACTAGTTAACTTATTTTTTTTAAGGAAAATAAAACTCTTTTTATTTGTAATTAGAATCATATATAAGGAACCACACATTTATCTATCATTCACCCGTTTTAAAAATTATATAAGAAGGTTGTATGTGTGAAACCAACCATTAATATACATATAAATGAGGAAAACGTGATGTTCTAAGTTGGTTCACAACGGTCTTATACACGACTCAGTAACCTGATGAAGTAACTATTGTTCTATTGAGCACTTATAGATTGATCAACGGGGAAAATAGAGGATCGGAGATTCGGAGAAATAGATCAGCAGGACTGTGATGGTCAAATTGAACTAATTTCTCATCGAGGAATCGTAAATTACGGAAGAATCCCACTTTAGTACCAAGTTTACAGTTCAGTGATCTGAAGGTACTTTGTAATGCTAAAGTAGCAAAGATCCCAACAAGGAACAATTTACATATAGCTGAAAAGAGTTACCTGATCACAATAATTGGGAGCAGAAAATACGGTAATGAGTTTACCATCATGATCAATCTCGTATCCTTCATCTTTCACTTCATGAGATCGCACAACTAGATCTACAGAAGCAAAAGAATATATTAACATTTATATCCCAACATTATTATGAAATACTTAGCATAAATCATATAAATTCACTAACTTCCACAGATATAATTATCCAATACGAATTATATATAACTAATTTCAGTTGAGACAAGAGTACCTAAATTGTTGTCCTCAAGGAACTTTTGGGTGACATCAGGACCAAATGAAAGGCCAACACCCCGCTTACTGGGACCTCTACCTGGGAATGGTTGTGGATCACTCCACAATGTCTCACACATCAAACCTGCCAATCACAAAGTGGAAGTTAAGGTAATTTACATGAATCTTAACATTCGTATATCCTCTCTAGTGACGGCTAGAACTCCTAGAAGGGATGACAAAAGAAAAGCCAACAAACCCTAATCACTTTAGAACATTTCCTGCTTTCCTCTAATATACCAAATTACAACTACCACTTAAGCCCTTCCTTTCCCACCATTGCTCCCTAGCCACTCAAACGGCTCAAGAAGATTTGCAATCCTACACACCTTGCTGGCAAGAAGATAATTATATTTCCGTAAAGCCTGGAAAATAAGCAAGATTCAACAATTACAACCTCCTCCCTCCTCCTCTTGTCTTGACCCTTTTCCTTCTTCTAAACATATCACTGATAATATGAGAGCACGCAAAAGTCTCTACCACCTCTTTCTGAAAGTCTAAAGACTGCCCACTTAAATTTGCAAGTTGGAAAATCCTTTGCCCACCCGTTTCGGCAAAAATACACAAAGACTACCACCCAACAACCTATAAAACCATCCATTCAGAACAAATAGGACCTTAATACACTATGTGCTCAAAGGACGATGTTTAAAACACGAGACTTTAAATCATTACAAATCACGTTATTGCTTTCCAAGTTACTTCGACTCTAAAGTTAGCTTCAAGCAATGGATTCTCCCTTTCAATCTATATCATCATCTATATTTAATTGCTAGCCTGACAAAGAACAATAGATCTTATAATGTACCAAGTATTTGCAATCTTGAATCAACATTAATCAGAAAGAAAGAGTGCTATAGAGCCGATGATGTCAACAGAAGATCTATATATTTCAGTGAAATAGAATCTCAAGAGGATGCCCAACTATGATTTCGTCATTTTCGAAGTTTTGGAATTTATTCTTATTCTTACTCATGTAAATTACTTAAAGAATTATACAACTATTTACACTTCATCACTTCGTGGGAGGTCACAAACTGCCACTAGGAGGTCACATACTGCTGCTAACTAATTGTGTATACAACTTTTTAAACTTCATCACTTCGTGGGAGGTTACAAACTGCCTGCCGCTAACTAATTGTGTAAAGAATTAACTAAAGACATTTAGTAGGTAACA
>JAIUZE010019092.1:0-22510 GCA_022085475.1 Heliosperma pusillum
TTCAAGTAGTGCTTGTTGTTTCTTGATTGTTAAGCTTGCATGATTAGAAGAGTAAGAAAGGAAACATAAACATATAATATACGAAGATTACTTATTACTACATTGTTAACTGTATATATATATATATATACAGGTTCAACATCTCATAGAAAGGTGTTTGCTTCTTCGAATGAACCGTGATGAGTGCATAAGGGCTTTAGAGGATCATGCAAAAATACGACCTCTAGTCACCCTTACAGGTTAATTATCTCATAATATAATTCTAGTTTAATACAGTATCTATTATTAAAGCTTTATTTATCTAGGTTAAGTGTATTTGCATAATTGCATGGCATGCACAGTGATGCACGTACAACTAGTGAACTAACCATTACTTGAAATCAAACCTATCTAATTATCAATCACATAAACTAGGATATATATATTCCTCTTTTAACTATTATTGATATAATAAGTCTCCCTTGTGATGGATCACGTTTCGGTACAAGCTAAAAACGGAGTAAAATGACTCATCCAAGACCAGTGTAACCAAACCCGTATGTATTCAACTTGTAACGAAAAGTGTCAGTGACAAATGAGAATTTGTGTTATTGTTATTACTCCTTTCGACTCAACAAGTTGTCTACACTTTTCTTTTTATGAAGAGTATTTATCATTGAACCGATCTGTTGAGTTAGAGGGAGTATACCGTAGATAACCTCTTAAACGATTGGAAATACTTAAAATTTTATAAATTCATATTCCTTAGTATTATATTTGATTTCCATATTTTTGCAACAGTTTGGCGGGAGCTACTAAGAGAGAATAGAGGTTTCTTCCAAGCATATTTCCATCATGGTTTTTCAAGGCCGCTTATAAGTAAGCAATAACTTTATTATATACTAAAAATATTACAAAATTACTGATAGTAAAATTCAATTTCCCATAAAAATATCATTTAATTCTTTCCATTTTGGTGTTAGAAAAACCGATATAACTAATGGTGTCAATTTCGTTTTGCTTTCTCTAGGCAGACGTGTTCATCAACCACGAAGATTCACAAGAAGGCGATATTACGGGTGATTATGAATAAAGATTGGTGACGCATAGCTATATATATATATATACAGAATCGTTGTAATAATTAGAAAAATCATAATATAGATTATTTTTTAAAATGTTAACTAGAAAACCTAAAATAATTAGAAAAATCATAATATAGATGATTTTTTTTGTAAGTAAGCAAGGAAATATAAAACGCTTAAGGCCTCTTATTTCAATGATCGGTACTTAACTTATGTGTACGTATACGGGCATGTAGTGTGGTTTGATTATTAAATATAACATTCTATTATATATAGTCACCATTAAAAAAAAAACATTATTTATTCTTAAATAATTACTCCCTTCGTTCCGGTCATTTGTTTACCTTTACTTTTGGCACAATTATTAAGAAAATAGTAGGAGATCATTTGTGGTATTACTTAGTAGAGGACTAATGGACAATAAACCCAATAGGAAATCAAAATACTCATAGAAAACAAACCTAATATAGAAAGGTAAACAAATGAATGAGATCAGACACCCTAAAATGGAAATGATAAACTAATGAGTGGGACGGAAGAAGTATATAATATAAAATGTAGTTTGTTGCGTTTGAACTCAACACTCTAAGTCAAAATATCATCTATATACCATTAGACCATTACCAATTTAGAAATAGTGATGTACTATGATGTATTCAATTGGTAGGCTATATAAATTCCCGGTTGTAATACAATAACTTATCGGTGGTATATTTTTTGAGTTTTATAATAAAAATCGATAATATCGAGCTTAAGGGTAAAGTTTATGAGATTTAGTATGAAGTTTACAAGCAAGTTCCTTTACATAAATATTGAGCTAAAAAACTTTTAATGTAACTAAAAAACAATAGATATAAATAAACTCAATTACTTGGTTGAGTAGATATTTTCACTATACATCAATTAGTTATTGTACAAGTGATTGTGTATTATCTATAATCAACTAAATCGTTAAATAAGGTGAATAAACTATTTGGACATCATCGCTATAAATGATTAAATACATCGTTAAATATGAGGTAGTCACAGTTAAAAGCCCTTATATTAAGGGTTTTTTCACTTAATGTTCTGCCTTGTAAATGCACTTGAAAACCTTCACAACAGAGTCATTTACATGTCTCAGTTTGCATATTTTTTCTCCTAAGCTGCGGAAATTCAAGAAGTCTTACCTTTATGTTACTAATATTATTACCCATCATAGAAAGTGTCATAAATTTAGACATATAATGTGACAGGTTAAATTCGTATGCCTCAAATTACAATTTTAATTACTTAAAATAATCCAAACACTAAATAGTGATAGAGCAAAAAATAAGGGTCGAAACCCAAGAAATGGTTTTAAAAGATCTTAGAGCCAAGCATATATCCACATTTAATAACAATTGATCATCGTAAGACATAATTAATTAATAATCCTAATCACTCTTTCGCAAATAGTATTATTCTAATTCTCCCGGCCCTATGCAAAGTTAATTAGAACGAATCCCGTTACTAATCAACACTAACTACATACCAAACAATCTTAACAATCCAATTCAAGATTAAACTCAATAGCAACAATAAAATCTAAAAAATTCGATAGAGAACAAATAATGCATACAATCCAGTTACACCTTAGATATTTATGTGAACTACTTCTAATCAAGTACTAATATCAACGAATCCCTTATTCAATATTAATTTCTAGTTGTTACTATGTAAAGTTAATTAATAAATTATATTCAATTAACAATACTAATAATAGAATGAAGAAAACAGTTACTAATTATACACCTAGCAATTAACCATGCATTAGTGTATATGTTGTACTTATTATCTTTCAGCTTTGATGTATCAACCTCCTCTTGGAGCTTTACCTATGCAAGAAAGTTATGCAATAGTTAGAATTCAAGGTAGGTATATTAAATATCATAAAAGCTTTTAACTTATTTATTCCCATGCATTTATTTGCCTAGTATATTATAGGCGAAAAGTATTTTAATTAAAGACAAATAAATAATTGAAATTAATAGAATTTTAAACTTCATTAACTCATAATTAAGACCTTTTGTCATACTAGTGTAAGCCTATGAGACATTAATTAGTGTGATGTAGGAGTGATGATAACGAGACAAGACAGCTCGGGAGCCACTTGAACTTGGCTCGTCTGAGCTCGACTCGGAAACTTAACCGGTCATAACGACTTAACGTTGGTACTGTCCGAAAAGTTCGCGAGGATCAAACTTGTGTAATTTGATAAAATAAGGTTTATGTTTTTGTAATCTAGGCCGTGTTACCAATAAGAGTCACATTTTATTTCATTATTTTGCTATTGTGATCAGACCGTGAGGAATGTGTGCAGCATCAGCAAGATGCTGAATCAAGCATTAAGAAAGTCTGGCATCATCAGCAGCAAGGTTCTACCACTGCTCAGCATAAGAGCATGAAGCAGCCACCTGCACAGTCATTAGCACCATCTTAGATATTTATCTAGAGCACCAAAATATCTGTAACAAACTTTGACTTGACCCTAACTGATTTGACTTGACTGTAACTGATTTGACTTAGTTGACTAAGGTTGATCATCACTTGTATATAAGGATATCCAGTGTACAGCTTACTTCTTAATTCAATTGATACAAACTTTATTTACTTCTTTCTCTCATTCATTTACTCTGTTTTTCTGCTTCTTATCAAAGCTTGTAATTGCATCAATGGCGTCTCATAGCATGGCAGTTATGGTTGCTTATCTTCGCTTTCTATCATTTCACATGGTATCAGAGCAGGTTTAAACGCCTGTTTCTGCATATCTCACTACATTCTTCCGCTAAATTCATCTGATTTTGAAAGTTTTTCAATTTTTTCTCTTTTCTTCTTTGATATTCTTCATTCATAATATCAAAATGACGATTTCTGCTCAGAGTTCTGCTCATACTTCTGCTGAAGAAGCTTCTTACAGTAATCCATATGATGATCCTATTTTTGTTTCCAATTCTGATAGTGCAAGTATGATATTGACTACAACACTGTTCTCTGGCAAAAACTTTCTATCCTGGAGCAGAGGCGTTATGATGGCGTTAAGCACAAAGAATAAGCAAGGTTTCCTCACTGGAACTGTTGCAAATCCAGGTGTGAATTCAGCAAAGTATTCTCAGTGGTTGAGGACTGATAGCATGGTTAGGTGCTGGTTGCTAAATTCAATTTCTCCACAGTTAAAGGAAGGTTTTCTATCTTGTAAATCTGCAAGATTGCTGTGGATTGATATCTGTGAGAGATATGGACAATCCAATGCACCATTGCTGTATCAGTTAAAGAAAGAATTGAAGAATATTTCACAAGAAAATTGCTCAGTTGTTGAATATTTCAATAAACTCAAAAGGCATTGGGATGATATTGAAGAATTAGAAGAACTTCCTGAATGTAATTGTGGAGCTATGGAGAAATGCAGCTGTAACATTTACAAGAGATTGCTAGAGATAATATCTCGAGAAAAAGTCATCAATTTTCTGATGGGATTAGGTGACACTTATGAAAATTTGCGCACTAATATTCTATCCATGGATCCAGTTCCTCCAATCAATAAGGCTTACTCTATTGTTCAACAAGTAGAGAGCCAGAAATTGATCACAAATGTGTTGAATTCAAGTCAAGATGCTAGTGCTATGAATTCTTATAGGAACAATGGCAAACAACCTTGGAATGTATGGAAAAGAGATCCTAAAAAGGTTAAGGTTGATGAGCGCTGGTGCTCACACTGCACTAAGAAAGGTCATACTGTTGATACATGTTTTGTGAAAAATCCTGCTTTGAGAGAAAGATTTTTGTCAAGGTTCTCAGGTAATGTCTCCAGCTTCACTGCAGACAAGAGTTCAGCTCCTGAACAGTATGTGGCTGCTTCAACCAAGAGTTCCTATGGTCATACTGCAACTCCATCTGCACCAGTTCCTGTTCATTTTGATCCAGAATTGCTTACTACCTTTTACAATCACATGATGCAAATGGCACAAGCAAAGCAGGATAATCCTTTTGACACTTCAGATGTATCTGTCAATTTTGCAGGTATATCCTTAGCTCAATGTGTTCCTACTATTTCATCCAATGATTGGATCATAGATTCAGGAGCTACGGATCATATGTCAGGCAATTCTCTTTTATTTGACAAATTGCACACTTTGACTACACCTATTAAGATAGGTTTACCTGATGGCTCCATGACAACTGTTACTCAATTAGGAGATATTCATCTGGCTAATGGCATTGTTCTGAACAATACATTGTTTGTGCCTGTTTTTAAGCATAACCTGCTATCTGTTGGGAAGTTACTTGCTACTTCTGGTTTATTGATTCAATTTTTTGTGAATCATTGTGTGATACAGGACCCTGTTTCTAGCTGTCAAGTGGCAGTTGGATTACAAGAAAGGGGACTGTACAAGTTAAAGTCTTCTGCTAGAAGGATTGCTAATAAATCACCTTTCACTACTACTAAATTTGTCAATAGAGGTTGTCAGTCTTCAATAAATACATCTGTATGCTCTCATATTGCTCAATGTACAGAAAATGTTGGAGTAGAATTGTTACATGTCAGGCTAGGGCATACATCTTTAGCCAAGATGCAATGTGTTGATGAGTCTGGTTGTTGTAAAGGTTTGAAAAGTTATGAATGTTCCACTTGTATTGAAGCAAAATTGCACAGGTTTCAGTTTAATAGAAGTAACAGTAGGGTTGATCATTGTTTTGACCTCATTCATGTTGATTTGTGGGGGCCATACAAAACTCCTTCTATTACTGGTGCTTTTTATTTTTTCACCATAGTAGATGATCATTCAAGGGTCACTTGGACATTCTTACTTAAGTATAAGACACAGGTAGCTTTAGTTTTTGAAGGTTTTTTGGCTCAAGTGAATAATGTATATGAGTCTAGTGTTAAGGTTGTGAGGAGTGACAATGGCACAGAGATTGTGCAAGACTATTGTCTTCAGTTAATGCTAAGAAAGGGTATAATGCATCAAAAGAGTGTGCCAGGGACACCACAGCAGAATGGTAGAGTGGAACGCAAACATAGGCACTTAGTTGAGACTGCTAGAGCAATGTTACTTCATGCTAATCTGCCTAAGAGATTTTGGGGAGAGAGCTTGTTGACAGCAACTCACATTATAAACAAACTACCCACTGCTGTGCTTGGATGGAAATCACCTTTTGAGGTGTTAATGAAAAAGAAGCCTACCTATAGTGACCTCAGAGTTTTTGGTTGTCAATGTTATGCTCTAAGGTATACTCCTCACAAGGATAAATTTGACTCTAAGGGCAAGAAATGTTTATTCATTGGATATTCTTTTGGGCAAAAGGCTTATAAACTCTATGATATTGAAACTCACAAGATTTTTGTCAGTCGAGATGTAGTCTTTCAAGAGTCTATATTCCCTTTCAAGAACCATTCAGTTTCTTCTTCTGGTCACACCTCTGAGTCACATGTTATGTTTTTCCCTAATGAGATCATTCCTCATGATTCCAGTATTATTTCAAACACAAACAGCATTCCTAATCCTGAAATTTCCAACATTCCTATTGATAATCACATAAATAGCCCTAATAATTCAAATATTAATATTGATATACACAACTCTGATTTTTTGAATGATTCTTCTGATGGAAATGATCATGATATTCCTGCTGCTGTTATTCAAGAACCCAGCCAATCTGTTCCTATGCAGGAGCCTAGGCATTCTACTAGAGTTCGAAAACTATCCTCTAAAATTAAGGATTTTGTGGTACCTGACAAAATACAATCTATTCTACCCTCTGTGCACCATTCTTCCTCTTTCAATGCTGTTTTACATATTCCTGAACCCACCACTTATGAACAAGCCAAAACAGATTCCAATTGGATTGATGCAATGAATAAAGAAATTCAAGCCCTTGAGTCAAATGACACTTGGGAGTTGGTTACTCTCCCACCAGGGTTCACAGCCATAGGATCAAAATGGGTTTATAAAGTGAAATTTAGACCTGATGGATCTGTAGAAAGATACAAGGCTAGGTTAGTGGCTAAAGGATATAGTCAAGTTGAAGGAAAAGACTACAAACATACTTTCTCACCAGTTGCAAAGTTTGTAACTGTTAGAATTTTATTAGCTGTTGCAGCAGCTAGACAGTGGGATATACATCAACTGGATATAAATAATGCCTTTCTACATGGTTTCTTAGATGAAACTGTTTACATGAAGCCACCTCAAGGTTATAACAAGGCTGTGACAGGGCAAGTGTGTAGGTTGAAAAGATCACTTTATGGGCTTAAACAAGCATCTAGGCAATGGAACAAGGAACTGACAAAATTACTTGTCAGTCATGGTTTCTCTCAGTCCAAGAGTGATTATTCCTTGTTTGTGAGATCTTTGAATGGGTTCATTACTATTGTTCTGGTATATGTGGATGATCTTTTGATCACAGGCAACCATGTTTCCTTCATTCCTCAGTTGAAGTTGGCCTTGGACCAGGCTTTTACCATTAAGGATTTAGGTCTGATCAAATATTTTTTGGGATTAGAAGTGATGCAGTCAGACTCAGGTATCATACTTAATCAAAAAAAATATGTTTTAGATATTCTGCAAGATACAGGGATGCAAGACTGCAAGTCTGCACTTTTTCCATTACCCAAAGGCTTGCATCTATCCACTGAACATGGCAATGTATTGTCTGATCCTGAGGTTTTTAGGAGACTTATAGGCAGGCTCTTATATCTAAACTTGACTAGGCCTGACCTTTCCTATGCTGTACAACATTTGAGTCAATTTTTGAGTTGTCCAAGAGAGCCTCATATGCAGGCTGCACTTCATGTTGTCAGATATCTCAAGGGTACAACAAATGCAGCACTTCTTTATCCAGCAGATTCTAGTCTTCAACTAAGAGCTTTTTGTGATGCTGACTGGGGGGCGTGTGTTTTCAGTTGTAGGTCTGTTACAGGACATTGTGTGTTCTTGGGAGACTCATTAATTTCTTGGAAAACGAAAAAACAAAAGACAATATCCAAGAGTTCAGCAGAATCTGAGTATAGAGCAATGTCATACACTACTTCTGAAATAGTTTGGATATATGCTCTATTACAAGATTTTCAAATTTCTGTTCCATTGCCTATCTCCTTACATTGTGATAACAGGGCAGCCATACACATTGCGGCCAACCCTGTGTTTCATGAAAGGACTAAACATATCAACATTGATTGTCATCACATTAGAGAAAAAATACAAAGTGGATTTCTTAATACACTACATGTAAAGTCTCATATGCAGTTAGCTGATATTATGACTAAACCCTTGGGGCAGCATCAACATAATTTCTTGTCAGCCAAGTTGGGCTTGCGTTTAGAGTCTCTATCTTGTGGCAGCTCCAACTTGAAGGGGGGCTGTGAATCAGACCATGAGGAAGTGTGGCAGCATCAACAAGAGCATCAGCAAGATGCTGAATCAAGCATTAAGAAAGTCTGGCATCATCAGCAGCAAGGTTCTACCACTGCTCAGCATAAGAGCATGAAGCAGCCACCTGCACAGTCATTAGCACCATCTTAGATATTTATCTAGAGCACCAAAATATCTGTAACAAACTTTGACTTGACCCTAACTGATTTGACTTGACTGTAACTGATTTGACTTAGTTGACTAAGGTTGATCATCACTTGTATATAAGGATATCCAGTGTACAGCTTACTTCTTAATTCAATTGATACAAACTTTATTTACTTCTTTCTCTCATTCATTTACTCTGTTTTTCTGCTTCTTATCAAAGCTTGTAATTGCATCAATGGCGTCTCATAGCATGGCAGTTATGGTTGCTTATCTTCGCTTTCTATCATTTCAACAGATACCACACCTTTTGATATTTCTAATCACATCCCTATCTATCTCTTCCTCTTCCACACACCGTACTCTCGCCGGCAACTACTTACCAAGCCTACTGATACTTACCCAACCGTCGTCCCAAATCAGATCGAGTACCGTTAAGAGACGGTGGTTTCGCCTGTGTGCTTTATGGCAGCGATGTTCAGGTGTAGAGCAGGGGTAAAGGACAAACAAAGAAGAAAGAAAAAAGGAAGGTGGTTGACAACGGCGTCGGAGACGTCTCTGTTGAAGTAGTTGCCAGGTAAAGAGGTATGTGTATGCAATATGGCGACGGTTGGTGATTATGTTGAAGTAGTTGCCATAGTCGTCTAAGTGCGTCGGCGTAATCACCGGTGTCGACCGAGTTTGCCGTAGTTATTCCTTGATTACTCGCATTTGAGCTCTAGACATTAACTTTTCAGCAAATCGATTGAGGTTTAGTGCTCAACATATTTGGTCTTTGATGATTGAAAGCAGTAGTTTTGGCATTCGAGATGGGGAATGTATAAGTTATTCACACTTGAATTGGAGTGATTGTTTTGCTTTGGGTATAATTCTTGTACGAGCAATTAATGTTTAGATAGTGTTAGGGTTAGCCATCAGATTGAATTAGTACCTCAAATTGTATTCGTTTAACATTGAAATTTGTTTGAGTACTCAATTGTTATGAAGGAACTTGTGACTTGTGAGACAATGTATAGATGGAAATTAGCATGTTTAGTAGTTCATTATTCTTAATGAGCTTAAGCGTCATATGAATGATATTCAAAATTGAAGGTTATACTTTATGGTTATGTGTATACTTTATGGTTATGTATCTATCGACTTAGACGAGTGTATCTAACAAACTAAATGTATGTATCTATCAACCTAAATGAATGAATCTAGTAGCCTAAAGAAATGTATCTAGCGACTTAGACGAGTGTATCTCACAAGCTAAACGTATGTATCTAGTAACTTAAAGGAATGTATCTAGTAACCTAAAGAAATGTATCTAGCGACTTAGACGAGTGTATCTAACAAACTAAATGTATGTATCTAGCAACTTAAAGGAATGTATCTAGTAACCTAAAGAAATGTATCTAGCGACTTAGACGAGTGTATCTCACAAGCTAAACGTATGTATCTAGTAACTTAAAGGAATGTATCTAGTAACCTAAAGAAATGTATCTAGCGACTTAGACGAGTGTATCTCACAAGCTAAACGTATGTATCTAGTAACTTAAAGGAATGTATCTAGTAACCTAAAGAAATGTATCTAGCGACTTAGACGAGTGTATCTCACAAGCTAAACGTATGTATCTAGTAACTTAAAGGAATGTATCTAGTAACCTAAAGAAATGTATCTAGCGACTTAGACGAGTGTATCTCACAAGCTAAACGTATGTATCTAGTAACTTAAAGGAATGTATCTAGTAACCTAAAGAAATGTATCTAGCGACTTAGACGAGTGTATCTCACAAGCTAAACGTATGTATCTAGTTACGTAATGAATTTAATCTAGTACCTAAAGAAATGTATCTAGCGAACCCCCCCTTTTTTAGAAACGAGTGTATCTCACAAGCTAAACGTATGTATCTAGTAACTTAAAGGAATGTATCTAGTACCCTAAAGAAATGTATCTAGCGACTTAGACGAGTGTATCTCACAAGCTAAACGTACGTATCTAGTATCTAACAACCTAACTATGTAATTATGTTAAAAATATTTAACTTAACGTAAGCACATGAGTTATGGCTTGAGAGATCATCGTAGCAATTTATGAGCAATGAGCTTGTAAAAAGAGTAATGTACTTTATCTCATTTACAATAGAGGAAATATTTTAGCTTGTCACAAGCATATGAAATAAGGATTAGGAATGAACACATCAAATATTCTCGATCACTATTTTGTATTGGACTTCATGATAATGGATTTGCTCTTACTGAGTTGTTTCTGAGATCTAATACCCCATATAGGAGTCAACACCCCATCCTCCATTCGACGAATGACTTTTTCCATAACAGATGATGCAGACTAGATGATGCAGAATAGTAGAGGTATGGCGACTAGTCAGATACACAAATGACTAAAGTAAGATACACAAATGAGCACACCCAGATACACAAGTCAATTTTTGTATAGCACTATACTCGTGTTCGTGTGCTTGGGGTAGTAATGTGTGTATCCACAAACACCAGCCACCTTTAGAGCCTCCACTACTCACCACGCAACTCCCCGTCATCCACTATCATCCCCACGGGAACCACCACACTCACGGCCCCTCACCCGACGACCAACACCACGACTCATTCTTCCTGGGGCCTTCAAGAATCCGAAATAGATCGACTTTTGCCACCAGACCCACCACCATTATCACCACCGTCTTTATAATAACCACATCAATTGTGCCCCTACTAGCTACCACCACTCACCCACCTCCATAAATCACCACCATTGTAGACGGTGACCGACCAGACCATCGCCGAAGACCTTTCCGGCAATGAACCGAAATTCGCACCACCAGTAGCGGTCACGTGCCTCAACGAATATACATCTCATTTTTTTTAAAAAAAATTAACTAATCATAGATCTATAAAAAATTAAAAATAATTAGAAAAGAACTAACCAAACTAATGACATTTTTGTAAGATTATAAGCCAAATAGATCCAATTTTGACCGGACTTCAGCTTAAATATGGTTGTGTAGAAATGAGGAGGTCGACGACGGTGGAGTTGCAGTTATTGGAAGCGAGACGATGACGAATGTCTCCGGCCAACTGGCGGGTGGAGGGTGGGAGGCGACGGCTATGGTTGACGATGCACCAGCGTCGGCGTCCTTTAATTATTGGGAAGGAGAAGCTCCAATGGAAGTGTAGTAGGTGTTGGTATTACTAGATGTGCAGGAATGTTGAGTGTGAAGTAGTTGACTCATGGGGACCGTAGATTTTGTAATATGAGGGTTCTTATTCAGTTCGTAAGTTCGCACCCAACTTATAGTTCGCACAGAAGCCTGATTCTATATATATATATATATATATATATATATATATATATATATATATATATATATATATATAAATCAGAGCAATTAATGTACATCAGGAGCAAAATGATATATACAACCAAAATGATCTCCTTCAGAGCAATTCATACTTACAATTTGCTCTAATGACTTCTACAAATTAAAGTTCCCTATCTGCTTCCAAAATAATCTAAGTTTCATTTATTCTTTCTTACCATAATGTTCAAAGACGTATTTGCCCCACAAGTCTCTTACCTCGTCTATATGGTGCTTAGCGTACTCAGGGACATGTGGCGTGTTGATTAAATACTGCGGATAAAACAAATAAAAGACATCGATCAGTAGGGTAACAACAGTATAGGCATACATAGCAACATCGATCATATATAGCAGAAAAGTTATCAGCTCTAATGAAAAAAAGTAAATATAATAGCTACATTAAACTACTAACTCTTTCTGGAATGCTGATACATCTTCGCCTAATAATCTCCAACATGAAACGACAAACGTAGTATCCACATTGTATGCTATCCGGCTGTTTAGGGACCTATTATTACATAAAAAACGAAGAGACGAGAAGGCAATTACCAATTAGTTTAATGCGTAATTAAAAAAGACAAATGTATATGCGTAATTAGTTTAATTCACTTAATTATTAAGGTATTGTATTTGCGCACGTACCCCTGTTATCGTAGTAAAAGTAGGGCCATCATCAGAATCTTCCGTGGGTTGATCGTCGTTAGCTCTTTTCTTCTCAAAGGCCCTTTAAAAAAAAAGAGGCAGAAAGTCACATAAATATATATGTGTAGTAGTGAAAATAATAATAATTGAAACTTAATATTATGTGCCAAATCAGTATTATAAACTTACTTGATAATCAACTTCTTAAAGGTCTCGGATGGTTTTTTATGCAAAGAGTCCAACCAAAAGACTTTCTTCTTGGTCGGCATGATCGCTGCTAGCACCCAATGTCTCCTAGATCGAGAGACACATCATTATTAACAAGAACAACATCATAACCAAACATATAAAAATGCAATTGTGTTTGGAATCGTAATATTAATTATATATTACCCGATTTCATTATAAGGGGCAAGAATGAGCTTTTTGTTTTTCGCCAATTCCTGAGCAATATAATCTATACGTTCTTCGTACGAAATCATCCCGATATGCATAGATAAAATATAAGGGCACATGAATCCGTATAGATCATGTGGACTCTTACTCTCGGGGATCACAACCAATTTCAAGAACCTACATGACGGTTTTAATTCCGGTATTTAAAACACTATATCTTAGTCAGAATATTAGAATATTGCATGATTTATTAAGAAACTTACTTCATCCAAACAAATAGGTGTTGGATATCAATCTCATCAAGGCCGGCCCAAATGGCTAGAATCTCCCATGACAGAACTGCTTGACGTTCTTTCCCTAAAATATCATCCTCGAGCGAAATAATTATCAATTGCTCGCTTGCTATGCGAGCATCAGCCTCCTTATAAAGGTCCATCATCGTCATCGTTCTTACTTTTTCCATGAAAACGTTCCCAGTATAATCAGTACGGGATAGACTCATAACATCTTTCAGCTGGGGGAAATGATCCGAATTTTCTTTTGTGCTACTTGTCACAACATCCTACATGTGGATAACTAAATTTAAGTACTTAACTAAACTAATCCAAACGAAACATATCCCAGTTCGAGCTATTTAAAAAAATTAAGTACTTAACTAAATACCTCATCAACTTGATCTTTCAATGAGGTAGTAGTAGGATTATTGTCTATCGGGCGATCAGCCGTGTGTATTTTTTTACTCTACAAAAAATAGTGTATTATTCTTTTTCATATTACGTCAAAGATAAATAGTTATTTAAAAAAATCGAGAAGTAATACGTAAATATACCTCCTCAACTTGCTCTTTCAATGATCAGGCAGTAGTAGAAATTAAAATAAAAAGAGAGTTTTTAAAAAACTGGAGAAGTTAATTAAATACTTCATCAAGTTATTGTTTCGACGAGGTAGTAGAAAGATTTTCTATCGAGTGAGTCTTATCCATGTTTTTTGTTACCTACAAAAAAAAATATAACATATAAATTTCACTAATTATGTAGGTGATGAACAAAGACAAAAGGCTGGATAGATGTATTTTTCTAACCCCGACTACATTCGGTTGAGTTGTACGCGAACGAGCCAGGTAAATCTGCTTACTAGGCCATTGGACAAAACACTGAACCGCATCTGCCAGAATATGAAGGTCGTCACGACTGGGACGGGCAGTTGAAGCGTTTCATAGCCCTTCAAGGCTTGATTTATCTCCACTTTCGTATGATTCGGCAAAACTGGTACGCCATGAACCAAGATGTTTTCCGCTTATTTGTTGGGCATTATGTCTACGAAACCCCGGGCAACACGAACAACTTTCTCGGATGAAGGGTCGGTGAGAATAACTACCTTCCTTTTTATGGCCTGTTGAATACACATTATTAATTAAATACCAAAATATAATAGAATTCATAAATGATCTACATACCTATTACAGACTTCATGCATACATTTACGATTATTAGCCCCTCATTTGAAGGTGATGGGTCGTCCGTCTTCTCAGCCGTCATCTCAAGTTGCATCCCCTGATTATTGTCATCCGTCTTCTCAGCCGTCTCCTCAAGTTGCATCCCCTTTTTAGACTTATTTACCTAATAAAATTAACCAATAAAAGGTTATGATGTCAGAGGTTATAGCATTAGAGATGGTTTTTACCAGTTATTGCAGGGAACACACCCCGAGTAAGGCTGTTTAGGAACCATGGTGTACCCCGAGTAAGGCTGCAATCCCGTATAACATTTGGCTGCTGGAAAGGAACAAATGCAGAAAAAAAAAAAGAAAAATAATAAAGTCATATTTACCTTATCGGCTTGAGGTATTAAAACTTCAGCAGCACTAGCTATAGGTACCTCTTTCTGTTTCTCGTTGATCGATACTTCCTCCTCATGGGTGGTGGAGGTAGTAGTGTTCTCTGCCTCTTGACCAATCTGTTGCACCTCACCCTTTTTAATGACATCCTCCATCATCTTCAATTCTTCTTCGGTAGGCTTGCCTCCTGAATTCATTTTTAGTATCACGGATGCCAATAACTGAACCTGCGTGCAAAAAATGTAGAATCAACATTTTGTTTAAAACAATAACATGTGAATTATCAATAAGGATAAGTCTGAATTGATGATGAATGGGGTTTCTGCTGATATAGAGAATGCTATTCTGGGGAATAGTGGTTTTAAGAAGGGGCATCTTCCTTTCAAATATTTAGGTGTAACAATCTCTCACAAACAGCTATCTAGGATGGATTGTAATATCTTGGTAGAAAAAATGATGACTAGGATTAGAGGTTGGAACAAGAGGAAAATCTCATACATGGGTAGGCTTACATTGGTGAAATCTGTGTTGAGTGTTGTGCATAATTACTGGGCTCAACTGTTTATATTACCTGCAGGGGTAATGGATAAATTGAAAGCCCTTTGTAGGAACTTTCTTTGGGAGGGGGAGGGTACCTATTCAAAGGCCCCTTTGGTGGCTTGGAATACTCTCTGTCAAGGGAAGGACTATGGAGGTTTGGGGCTGGTAGATAGCAAGATTTGGAATAAGGCAGCTGTAGGAAAGCTAGCATGGTGGATTGTGAAGAAGAAAGATCATCTTTGGATAAAATGGATTGATAAGGTGTATATGAAAGGGCAGAGTTGGACAACTTACAAGCCAAGCAGTTCCAGCTCTTGGGCTTGGAGGAAAATTTGTGAAATCCTTAGCCTGTTTAAACCTGCTTTTCTACAAGGGAAATGGATGGAGGATGAGGAGGATTACAAGATAGTTCAGGGCTATGAATGGCTTCTGAATTCTGACGAGAACAGAGTGCAGTGGAGAAATGTTGTTTGGAATAGATTGAACACTCCAAAACACAGTTTTATCAGCTGGTTGTTGCATTCTGAGCGTTTGCTTACTTTGGACAGACTGAATATGATGGGAGTTTGTCATGAAACTACTTGTTACTTGTGTGGGGAGTATGATGAAACTCATAGGCATCTATTCATTGACTGTCAGTATACTAAGAAGTGTGTAGCTAAACTAGGGGATTGGATACAGGTATGTCCTAGAGTAGGTATAGGTACTCAAAAAATTATGAAACTCAGGCATGTCTCAGGCTTTGTCAGGAAGTTGTACTGCTCAATAGTGACTGCCCTACATTATGAAGTCTGGATGTCTAGAAATATTTGCAGAGTTGATAAGTATGTGAGAAGTCCTCAGTATGTGTTGCAGGGAGTTATTCAGCAAGTAAGGATGCGTTTAACAGTTCTTGAGCTGGGTAGGATAAGAGTGGGTGATGTTCAATGGTGTAAAGATCATCAGCTTATGTAGGTTGATGGTTGATTAGGATGTTTTGATTGTAATATTCATATACTTCCTCATGTAATTGGTGATGCCATTTGGCATGGTGATAATATAATTTACATTTTCACCAAAAAAAAAAAAATAACATGTGAATTTTAAATGACAATATAAAATGGTACCATGTCAGCCTTCCCCTTGTTTTTCTTCTTCTTTTTTGGGCTAGTTGTCCAATAATATTTTGTGACTCCGACATGTAATGAGACGCCCCTCAATCGACCTGGATGCTCGGGTCGGCCGATCGCTCTAGCACGAACGTCATCACGACCATGCGAAGTGAGTTTCCCTTCCGCAACCTCCTTCAGTACATTCTCCTATAATATATTAAATAAACTTCATTTTATTTTTGTTACTAAAATAAATAGATAGTCACACATACATACGCATAAGAATTAAACAATAAAGTTATTAAAAAACTCGTCTTAATAAAATAATACTTACTATGTTGGCCAAGACTTCCTGATCATATTTGTTACATGTTCGGGATCCTTTAGGAATATGTCATTCTTTATAAGTTACGTGTCGATTCAAGTCGGTCACTCCCGTTGTAACACCCGCAAATGTACCCTATTTGTATTTTAAAAATATTATACGGATACTAGTTAGCGTAATTTTACATTTAGTCTAGAACTTAGTTTCCCGTGTTTAATTTAGCAAATCAGAGTTCGTATTCCGTGTGGGTTACGCCTTAAGGCGCATTTTGGGCTTTTTCCCCCATATTTTTCCACTCACCCTTTTATAACCCATACTACCCTTATTCTTCCACTCACTCTCTTCTTCCTCACCAAACCCCCAAAACCTTAACCACCATTTTCTTTCTCAGCTCAAGCTTCTCATAACACATCCTTTCCTCACAGAAATCTCCTTATTTTCATCTTAATCTTCCGCTCTCATGATACCCTACCTTGTGTGGTAATAAAATTACCGTCTTTCTCTTTTTCAATTTTTCCGTCTTTCTCAAAGGTGAGTTATATTCATCTTTTGTCGTCTTTGTATAGGTGGAGACTTTCAAGACCCCGATAAGGATTACTACCTAGTGGAGGAAGACTTAGAAATCGTTTGAAAACGCAAAAAGGTAACGGTGAAGGGTTACTCGATATCAATACGTGTTTTATATGCTTTAGTTAATGTTTACTAAATGTCTAGTGATATTTATTAGGTGCTTAATATAGTTTGATGTTAGTAAATGTGTTGGAATTGGATGTGTAGCTATAGAATTTATGTTGGTTAAATGATTGTTGATGATTGTTGATGATAGTTAATGTTTGTTGATGGTTGATTATAGTTGTTGATAGTTGTTAATGATAATTGATGATTTTTGGTGAAGTATGTTGATTCACAGGTGAATGTGGTCCCAGCCGGCCGACCGGCTGGGAACACGACTGACATTTTTGGAGAATTTTGGTGTTGTGTTGTTCCCAGCCAGGTAGCCGGCTGCCGGTCCCCCTGACCGGCTGGGACATCTCTGTATTTTGAATTGTTTTTCGTTTGTTTCTGAAGTGCCACCCGGGTAGCCGGCGGCCGGTCCTATTGACCGGCTGACACCCCTCGTGGTCTTCTTTCACTTCTTTCTTATACTTTTACTCATAATAATTTGTATGGTTCGTTTATCGTATAAATTTACGTAATTGCATTAAATATCCATGTTTAGAATATATGATATTCCATTCGCTTATATCGCATGTTTTGTGACGTTTTTTATACGTTCCCCTTTGAGTCGGTTTTACATATGTTTTTATTGGAGCACAAATTGTTAAGTGCAATGAACTCTCATTCCCCGGCTATACCTCCTCGCTCATTTGACTGGAATGTCGGAACGAGGAGATGTATCCCTAATGCTTGTATGCATGTTTTAGTCGAGATATGACGATGTTGTTGGGAGGCGAATGCTATGCGTTGATCGACCCGGCCGTCAAATGTCGTATCTTTGCAAGATGGTGTCATTGCATGTAGCGTACCGCTTGTTTATGATGCTTGTTCTCTTTCCGCCTCTTTCGTGTAGTAGTTGTGACCGAACTTGGGGTACTCGGCTTCTATGTTTGACCGAGTCTTGGATGCGAAATGTGTATCGCATGTCGAATCGGAACATGTTTATTCCGAGAGTCTGACCAGGTTTAGACTAGGAACGTATTATTATCGTCGTCCTACCAAGAGGAAATGAGTCTACATATAAGAAATGTTAATCGTGTATGATTCAGAGAAATTTTTATCCCGTGGACGTGTATTGATCATACTTGCTATGTACATGGTGCTAGTGCGTGTCATTAACCGTGAGAGATAATGTTACCATATTCGTATGTTTGGACGGATGTTTATATGTTGATTATTTGTGACCGTTGGATGACTTGGCGTGGTTTATATGTCGAGTCTCTATCTTATCAAGTATATGCCGCTAACGGTGAGATGCAAGCCCTAGTGAGTATATAGTTGCCTAAGAGTGTCTTCCCCGAGTTTTGTCTATAATCTGATGCTTACAGTTTATATGTCAAGTCTCTATCTTATCAAATATATGCCACTAACGGTGAGATGTAAGCCCTAGTGAGTATATAGTTGCCTAAGGGTGTCTTTCCCGAGTATATCTATAATTGGATGCTTACAATTTTGTACTTCATGCGTCTATATCTTTATATATTAAAATGATTATTTATACTTCTCGTAATTCACATGTATATATAAGTATGCTTCTACATGTTTATTACCGTTTATGTATGTTATTTGTGATATGGCTGGGAGAACCCGGCGTTACTCCCCACTGACTGTGGCGTTCATGTTTCATGAATGTATAGGTTGCTTGGCTGGATCTTTGCTTGTTTTTGGGTTCGGGTGTGAGCTAACGGGCGTTGGATTTGACGATTCATCTATAGACGTTCTTAGCTAGTTTGCTATACAACTTTTATGTTTTATCACGTTTTGAGAGACCATGTCTCTTTGTAGTATGTTACACTTTAGTTTTTATTTATTTGACATTCCTCGTACTCTTCCTTTACCATGTAAAAAGGTTTCAAAAATCGTATTTTTCGCTATATAAATTGCATGCTTGTTATGTTTTATTTCCGCTATCGCGAGCGTTGTAACAGTTGGTATCAGAGCCTATGACGCTCCCGACGCACACACATGAACCCTAAACTTAAATTACTTGACCAAGGAATAATGAATGAGAGATGGGTAGTCTTAAGGACCTAAGTTGGTAGTCTTTGGTGTGTTTTCTTTTGCTTGTTAGGTTCTAACTTGTTTGTTGATTGTGTTGAGTGATGTTATGTTTGTTTGTATCTACCGTCTTGATGTGGATCATGTATTACCTAGAAGAAGTATCCTCTACCGAAGATTGAAGATTGACAAGCCTAATTGAAGTGTATTTCTTCCTCATCGATGATTTCTCTTGTCCTTAATGTATCATGCGCTCTTCCTTCTATCGAAGTGCTTATTTATCATCTAACTTCTTTTCCCCTTGGAAATTACTCTTGTTACTTTCCTCCTCCTTATCAATTTGTACCCTCAACTTCCTCACGTGACCTTTTGTGGATAACAAACCCGTTTGTTTGCGGTATATTATGCTTGGTCGGAAGAATTTTGAACTTTGTGAGATATTAGTGTTTGTTAGAATGAATTTGGGATTTGAGGAAAATAAAGTAGATCTAAGTTCACCCCATAGTGTTGAGTGGTTGTATCCTTGGGGAAAGTGTGGTCAGATAAGTTTGATGATTTTAATGCTTAATGCTTATCATGACTCATGTGTATATAGTTCATGGTATTTGATGGTGTAAGGTTGAATGAGTTGGCTAGGACTTCTTAACCCATTAGTGATTTAATCTTTTGAACTTAGGAGTTTAGTAATATTAGAGTGTCTTGAGGATCATACCTAAGTTGGAGCTAGTTGTTCTAAGTGAGAATATTTGGAAGATACCTTGAGTTGTAAAATGTCTTTGAGACTAAGTGACTTCTTGTGATTTTCTAGTGTGTACTTTTGGGTATATGTTTGGTGGAAAGATCTTGGCTATAATTCTTGGATTTAAAAATATGATCTTATATCATGGTATCAGAGACTTGGTTGAGATAGTAAGTCGTCATGATAGATTAAACCATGTTACTTAAGGATTATGTACATGAGTGGAATCTGATTAGATGAGCTATGACGGTGATGCCTTAAGATGTTGATGATGACGTTTTGTTCAGTGTTCTACCTTGTGGGCCATAGGAGTTGAAAAGAGACTAGAATGAAGAATTCCTTGTCAGTCCTTCGGTTTTTAAACCTTTGAGAGTGTGTCAAATTTTGGAATTGAGAGAATGTTACTATACTTGAGGTACAATTCCGCAATTGGAAATCCGTGTTATATGAAAGGATGGATGAATTGGGTTGTAATCGATTTGTTAAATCTAGGTGTACCTTACTTTGATGATTTGTGGTACGATGGTCCCTTGTGAGAGACCTTTGTTATTGGGATGAGTTGCTTTGCTATCACCCTATGTTTGAATGGAGAAATTTGGTGGATTAAACCTTAGCTTAAACCTTTTACTCGTGCCATTATCGCTTTCCATTTCCTTTCATGCAAGTTCCTATTAAGCTTGATCCCTAGAAAAATGTTTTCTCTTATCTTTTCCTTTGCTTGGCTATCTTCATAGCTATATCTATCCAATTTCTATCTTTTGGCTCCCTACCTCTAGCGTTTCTCTATTTTTTGTTCCGTCTTATCGCGTTCGTGTTTCCCTCGAAATTTCCCATCGTTTCCAGTTTCATGGTGCCATTGTCTTTCCTCTGGTGAGATAACTGGGAGGTTAGCTAGCTTTGTGTTTATTTGGACTATGAATAGGATTTGCAGTAAAACTTTAGGATGAATCTCTTGGTGGTATTTTACTCTCTTGGTGGCTTCATTTATTGAGCTTGATATTGTAGTGCTATTTTGGGAATCGAGATGAAGGTGATAATAGTTCGTTGTTGTTGGGTATTATAATGGTGGCTTGGGATATCATTTGGAAATTTGAGGTCTCTAATTGATGGATTCTAAAAGAGACTTTTCTTTAGGGTAATTAAGCGGGTAACCAAAGTTTGAGGAGTATTGTCATAAATGAAAATCGATTCATTTTGAGTTTTAGATGAACTAGATGATTTGAATGGTTGTCTGATTGCCAAGTGATTGGTCATTTTTGGTTTGGAATTAGTAATTTTCTTTTATTCTTGAGGAATCATAGTTTGAGATTGATAAATGTTCGTTGCAAGCTTTGGATAGTGAGTGCTCAGTTGTTATGGATTATAGAGTTAGGTGAACCCATTTATCTTGAAGATTAGTAACCCCCCTAGTTTGCTAATGTGACTATTTATATTTGAGGCTTCGAGCATAGTAATGATTGAATTAAGGATGTTAGGGCGTATTAAAGAATCCTTATAATCGATAATGGATTGTGGATTTTCCCTTGTCGTGAGACCTTGGATGAGGCTAGTTGGATCTTAGATAATTATGTTTGTTGCTTTGATTGTGATTGTGGTAAATAATGTTTATAGAGTTTCGCAATTTAGAATGGTTAAGGTGTAATTGAGGTAAGTTTCATCCTCTTGAGGACTAGTTTATTAGTAGAGTTAGTGATGTCGAATTCTTGTAGATCTTCCTGCCGACTTTATCGTGATCTTCCTATCCCTAAGAGTTCGATTTGTTTCGTTTTTGCGTGTTTTGTATATATTTTGTTACCCTGATTTGTGTGTGAGATGGTCGAGTCGCTCTATATACGAGTAAAGTCTTCTTATTTTGATTTTATCTTTGAGAAAACATTCAAATTTCCATATTTTATTCCAAATTTAATTTTTCAAAGGAGTCTAAGGATGGATTCTGTACCCTCTTTTTGGAGAAAATGGATATCTTTTGCTTTTATATTTGGATTTTTCGTTGGTTGGATGTTTGGACTTGTTATTGGAGACGTCTGGTGACTAGTGCTGCACTTACTAACGTTTGTTTTGAATTTCGATTTTACTATTTCGACATTGATTTGATTTGGATAACTAGAGTTATCGTTCGACGGACAGTCTTGTGATCCGTAAATAAAGTTTCACTCTTATGAAAAATCTCCTTAAACCGTTTTCAAGAAGAACCTCGTTTCATAAATGGTTCCATTGTAAAAGCTTTCGGGTTAAATTTTGCAAAACCGATTCTTTCTTTGATTACTT